>JAIUZE010048456.1:0-23390 GCA_022085475.1 Heliosperma pusillum
TAAATAAATAATAATGTACTTAACATTTTAAGTAATATTTTACCATTATATCAATATATAATGGGTCCCACAATGCTTAGTTAATTTATTTTACAACTCCTTGTAAATATAATTAACTAATTACCTCTATCTCAAAACCTCAACTAATTTAGTAATTTAACGATTAATTACTAAGTTAAATCTTATTTAATCGTATTAAAATAAGATATAAATTTATTAGTCAATTATCGCATAATTGAAAAATAAACTTAATCGAATTTGAGTTCTTAACTCAATTTCTAACAATTAACTCTCGTACATATCGAATATATGTAATGTACTAATTAACTGTATCGTATACAAATAATTAGTTATTATTTGGATTTCATCCTTTAGGTGTGACCGAAAGGGATCAGTTGATCACCGCCGTCATACGACAATAACGTCAAACTCTAGTCAGCCAACCGTTATTGATTTACGTTAATCAACTGACTAATCATATATATAGTCAATAAATATCCCAATTATATTCCTTAATAAGATTCATTATGTGGCGCACTATTGTGGAGGACACCTACTCCAACAGATTTAACTATGTGATTGACTCCCACAGCTCAACACAGAAAGATAACTAAATAGTTTAACAAGTTTAAACCTCAAACCCAGAGATAATCACAGGATAGGACATTTAGACTCAACAACACAACTAATACAGCTCACAGGCAATGCACAGAACTAAACTAGGGATACTAACAGGTTCTAATCTATTAACCACATGTTGAGCACATGTTAATAACTAGGCCTGGTCCAAACTACAGACAATGCACAAGTTTGAGAGGTTGAAAATTGATTCTCAAAGGATTTTGTTTTCATTCAAGCTTAATCTGCTAAAACATTACATAACGACCTGTTTGTATAGGCATTACAAACAGATGAGGCCCTTAGGATGCAAATCACATCCAAGGACTAATTTAACTACTTAGAAAAGTCCTCTAATAAGGACGAGCTCAACAACTAACAAGTACAGACACAAAAGAGACAAATAGACTGACTTTACAAAGCAGAAAATGAGCTTTAGAGTTTTCCTGAAATGCAATATCTTCAGTTTCTCTCCATCTCTTGTTGTCTGGCTTCTTTAATTCTTCTTTGGACTCATCAAGGTCTTATTTGTGATCCTATAGACCTCCCTCAGCTGGCTAACACTTATCTAAACAAAAGTAGAGCCTCAACTTGATTTAAATTGGAAAATTCACCCTGTTGAACTCTTTCTGGACTTGAACTTGAATGACATTTTTCATGGACTAGTGTTGGACCTTTGGAAAACTTATCCTGGACAATTTTATAGTTCATAGGGTGGACTTGACAGTGCGCCATGGTGGGGGTTGGTAGCATGGCCTGGTGTACCTCCTGGCAGGTTGAATGATGACTGGTGCAGACTGGGCATCATTCTTATCGACTGTGTTTTGGACACTGGCATGAGATATGGCTTAGTCAGTGGCCTGGAAAGGCTTGGCTTGGCCTGACCTTGTGTTGGCCTGACCTTGGCTAGACTTGGCCTGACTGTGGCTAGGCTTGGCTAGGTAATGGCTTGTCATGGCTTGGCTTGTGGCTCTTGTGGATCGAGCTATGGCTTGTCTATCTTGTCTTGGCTGGATCATGGCCTAGCCATGAGGACCCTCTGGCTTAGCTCTAGTTGTAATAAGTTACATATTATTTGGGGAGTGGGATTAAGAATGGATGAATAAGTTAAAAGAGATCTTATTAATTAATTACTCCATATGTAAGACTATTTATAGTAAGGTTATAGTTAATTAGAATAATATCATCCATACGTTACATTCAAACGTTACATTCAAACAATATTGAATGCATGTGGCTTGCATTGTTACTATTCATTTGCATGCATTGGTTAAATTATGAATACCTTTGTTATATATTTTATTATTAGCGAATATCAAAAAATAAAAAACGGTCTAAATATGAGCATGCATATGTCAAATCGATCATGTATGTTTTAAATTGACAACAATTTATAAACAACTGTTGTTATATATTCGTATTATGATAACGGAATAATAAACAACCGCTTTTATATGTTGTATTATGATAACGGAATAATGAACAACCGTAGTTTCTTAAATGAGTCTGCATTAGTCAAAAAAGAAAAATCTTGCATGTTGTTAATAAATCAAAGGTCAATCAACTAATAATGCAACGTTGATTAAATCACCATATAAGCTATAAGGCATGCATAGATCAAATCATGAATAATATAAAAACTTAGAAAAATATAATAAAATTATAAAATGTTAATATTTTAAAATTTTAAAATTTTAAAATTTTATAAAGAATAATACAATTATATTATAAAAAATACAATCGTTATCCCCGTAAGATAGATGGACCTGATGATAGAGCATATGTCCCCTTGTGTTGTTGGGGATGAGCAAGCTCACCGACGGGACGTGGATCCGGGAAAACTTCGCAAAGTAGAGATGAAAGATCTTGGTAGCACTACCGCCATTGCTAAAAGCTCGATCATAATCTTCGACACTCCATGGCTTCCACCCTAAATCTTAAACAGGAAGCGCTGAAAGATCGGTATCCTCAAGAGTCTCAGGATCGGAACTCATGGCAAAGGCAAAGGCAAAGGCACATGAACCCACACTCTCCGCTGCAGCCCTAGCAGCCTACGATGCCTTCACCGCGTCTACCACCCTCTGTAGACGATATATCCTAGCCAAAAGGCGATCACCATCGGCTGAATGAGGCGCCCCATTAGGACATCCCCTTGAACTTATGCTAGAACCCCCCCCCCCCCCTATATAATACAATAATAATATATTATACTTAATTACATAAGGGAAACCCCCCTATTAATAGAAATATATGTAAATATATGGAGCATTGAATGCTCCTGCTCCCGTTACAATGGTTCGTAAATTGTTAATTGTTGAATTAATTTAATTACTATGTTGAAGGATTATAGGAATTCTATGTTTAAGTAGTATGACAATGGTAAATGATTTCATTTGAATTAATCAGATCATGTAAAGACAGAAATCAAGAACTTCAAAAATGAATAATTGATTTCATTAGAATTAACCATGTGTGAACCACAAATACATATATACCTTACATTAATTTATACATCTCAAGATTTAAAACCATCTTAAACATTCGCGGTCAGTAGTAAAAAACTCGTCTCAAACTGCCACCACTTACGCCACTTTGCTTTACCGCTAACTTCCGGATCATTAGCCTCATATTTTACAATAACATATTGAATTTATGCAAGGACATGTCTCACATGTTGGAGTAAGGAATAAATAATACAACTTAAAATATCTCTCATGGTAGCAAAGTTGCGAGTATCAGGCCGACAAAGGTATGAAGACGATGATGACAACGATGACGCTTGGTTGACAAGCCGGACTACTTCACGCCTCTTAATCCAATAATTCTGGTGATGTTCAATGTATGCTTTGATTAATGTGTATTGATCAGCGGGAAGCCCGGCTAGTGCCTCCTCATCTTCTGCGATCCTTTGTGTGAGGAACGCTTCATTTTTCATTAATAATAAAGGGCCAATTTTTGCCACTATCTATTGTGTTATATTATTTCAGCACTTGATAGTAGTGGGGTTTATGTTAAGTAGGATGATACTTTCACATTATTAAGAGTCATTTTAAAGCACCATTACTTGTATATTAAATATAAAAAATTGCAGTAATTATTTAAAAAACATGTATTATTTATAGTAAATACACAGTACATATGAAAACACATCATGCACCCAAAAGTTGAATGTTTCTTTCAAGTGTGAGTATATGTGATGCAGTAATAATGGTCAAAGAAAACAATAATATGCAACGTTTTCAATTTCTCATGCAACGATTCATAATAACAACGGTTTTTCACAAACAGTTTTCATTTACTAACATTTTACCATGGTTTAATTTAGACCGTTATCATTTTAAATATTTATTAACATGTACTCTTAATAATTCCAATGCATTACAACTATTCATATATATCTTTTTATTTATATAAACCGTTTCCAATAACTTTAAACTTTCTATACATTGAAAGTATTCATATTTTATTTATGAGTAAATTAATTATTACTCCCTTATAAGTTGCTTTGCTAAAATTATTCCCTTGAAGATGCACTTTTATCAAAAATTGCTTCAAGTTCCAATTTAAGTCACTTATTTTGTCTGTTTTTGAACTCTCCCTCCATTTGTCTACATTGGTTTACCTTTCAATGTATAGATTGGCTAATGCACAAACGAAATAAGTTCAAAAATAGACAAAATAAATGACTTAAATTGGACTTTTGAAGCAATTTTTGATAAAAGTGTAACTTTAGGGAGTAATTTTAGCAAAACAACTTATAAGGGAGTAAATTTAGAAAAGTGAATCTTATAAGGGATTAATTATTAATTTACTCATTATTTATTTACATCGTTTCCAATACAAATCTAATAAACTCTTATCTACTACATACTAAAGCATAAACATTTAAATGTTTCTGATTGGTTCCTGGATTTAAGGGAGGAAAAAAGCAAAACCAGCCCCTCTATTTTTACCCCTAATTAATTACTCTCGCTCCTATAAGTCAGTGATATCTTATTTATATTACAAAACTTTTATTTCTTTCTCAACTCTACAATAATTTCTAGAGAATCATATAACTATAGAAATGCATACATAACTATACAAATCAATACATGAATAATAATTGATATTATACAAATAAATCGTAAGATATGATTTTTTTTTCTTAAAAAAATGATTAAATTACAAAACTTATGTGGCAGAATATGCATAAATTAATGGAAGAGAGACATGAAAAAAACATAAGTAAATATAAAATGTTAAAATCACATAAATAAATTTAACAACAACTTCGTATCTTTAATAAGACAAAAATACAAATTCAAATGCAAAGAGTTCATGTCATAAATGAATTTTAAAATAAAAAATCATCTAAAAACTGATTTAAAAATTATTATATAAAAACAAAAACAATATATAAAACACAATATATGAGTAATTTAATGAAAACTTAGTTTACATAAAAACAATTAATATAAAAAGTGATGTGAAACAGTATAAATCTTAATCATATTGAAAAATCGAATAACACTTTGAAAAAGCGAACAAAAAATATGTTCAAAGAAGACATACATGGTGGTACAAGTTTCTTTTGAAAATGCAAACAAAATATGAGTAGAGGTTATATAAATGTATGCTAATAAAAGGAATTTAACTATACAAAAGAATTATATTTAAATACCCATTCGTAAGGTGATAATATGTTATGAATATAATTTAAGAATGAGAGGCGGCCGTAAGAGACGCAAAAATTATGTTCTAGGTTTTACTTTGGGTGAAAGAATATACTCCTTCTATTCACTTCCAAACACAACATTTATCTTTTACACGTTTGCCAATGCATGAATTGTAACGTAAATATCTCAAGTTTTACATTATAAAAAAAATAAAATTTTGATATTCTTATTGTACTTATAAAGGCAAATCAAACAAGATCGCACAAGACCATATTTTATCCACATATTGGAACAAATCGTAAAGATTATCTTCATTCATAAATAATGTCAAAAAAAAATATTATGTTTGGAGTTGAATGGAGGGAATATATATTAAGGGGTTTTCGTTCTTGAATAATTGTTTCTTTGGTTGTGTCACATTTCATTTACTTGAGCCCATAATATGTTAAACACAAATAACTGAAATAAGTACGGAGTAATATTTAAGATCTAATAATGAAGTTAAGATCTGATAATGAAGTTAGAAAAGATGATACAACTATATACGTAGTACTACTATAGGCGAACAACTGAACATAAATTCTATCTTATAAAGCGTTTTAAATTACTTATGGACATAATTTGCGTCATATGATAGTGATTAGTAACTTATATTATATGTACGTCGAATCTACAATTGTAGACTATTTATATTGCCACGTCATTGAACATTTAATCAGCTCATTTATATGTTACTGTATCTAATAATAGCGCATGACAAATTTATTGCATATAGTAGTACATAACATGTTGAAGTACCAGACCCGTGCAAATATTTCACGGGTTTAAAACTAGTATAAATTAGAACTCTAACCTTCTAATAATCACACAATAATCTTAGCTCTTATTTAATTAATATATAAAAATTATATATAAAACTATATATTCATCATGTCGACGTCGTCCTATTATTCATATGATGAAGAATCGTTCAAATCATATGAAGGAATCGTATGTGACACCCCGCAATTTTGCAATAAGGTGAACACATAGTTTGCAACAGAAAACACAAGATTTTTAAAACTTTAAAAGCAAAACCGCAAATGTCACTAATAATAAGACCAAAACTTAGTTTAATAAATCTTTTTGTACAAAATGTAACTTAAATAAATACAAGGGACCCCGATCCCATGCTAAATACAAGTTATAAAATAAAACTACTATAAACTATAACGCTAAGGATTAAGCGCTGTAAGTACAACGCTCGCTAGCTCACTCGTCACAACCCCATGCAAACACCAACTTGCAACCTGTTCATTCATTAAAAATGAATGTCACAGTCAGTGGGGAGTAACTCGGGGTTCTCCCAGCCATATCACATTAAAACGCACATAAACAAGCATAAATCATATATCATCATGCATACATACATATCATGCCGGATACAAGAAAATTATTTCATAATAACAATATATGAACACACAGACCATCAATCATATCATCATCATGCGATACAAGACTCGGGGAAGCCTCCCCTTGGCAACCATATATACACTAAGGGCTTGCATCACATCATTAGCGACATATGCTTGAGACGGTTCGGGACTCAGCCTACAAACCAATCAAAGAAATCCAATCAATCAAGTATACAATCCATCATATGATTGAACATAAGCATATACATATATACTCTCACGGTAAATGACACGCACTAGCATCTGTACATAGCTACTATGATCAAACATGACCGCGGGATAAACATTTCCCTGAACCATATACGATAAACATTTCGTACATGCAAGACTCATTTCCTCCCGGTAGGACGACGATAATAATACGGTCCTAGTCTAAACCTGGCCAGACTCTCGGAATAAAAATGTTCCGATTCGACATGAGATAAACATTTTGCATCCAAGACTCAATCAACACAAAGGGTGTCGAGTATCCAAAATTCGGCTAAACTACACGAAAGAGGCGGAAAGAGCACCAGAACCATAAACAAGCAAGTACGCTATATGCAATGACACCACCTCGCAAGGATAGAACATTTGACAACCGGGTCGACCAAAGCATTGCATTCGCCTCTCAACAACGTCGTCATATCCCCACTAATAAATGCATACAAGCATCAAGGATACACCCCATCGCTCCGACATTCCAGTCTAAATAGTATGAAGGTGTAGCCGGGAAATGAGAGTTCAAATCATCTAACAAACAAGACTTGATCGTATTACTCAAGGTATACAAGACTAGTTTGACTAAGACCTATGATTACAAACATAGAAAATGAAATATAATGATAAACATGTTAAACATTGCCAAATCATCCTTTGAAACCGCTAATTAAACATATGGCGGTGATAAATACATACATAAACATGTGAAGGAATATAAAATGATGTCTAGGCCGACAAAATAAGCATAATAATATAAGAAATCCACTTCCATAAGTTATATTCATTCAAAAGCTCAAAATAATAAAACAGACGACATTTGCTCATATGGACTCCGATTAAGGCGATTCAAAAGCCTAAACCGCATATTTTTCCGACGCCGACCTATATGTCAATTTTTTAGAACTTTTAGGGTCTTGGGGTCCGTCTGGTTTGGGACCAAATCTGTCCCGACCGGTACGAGCTTGTCCTGATCAGGCTCATAGTGGTGTCGCCAGCACGGGGTCAAGGGAGGAAGATTGCTTCGTATGCGGCTTATCTCGGTTCGGCATGGGGGATATCCCGGTCGGGACGTGGTCATTACATTGGGGACGGTCATGGGACATGTAGGAGAAGAAGCACAAGGCACCCATTTTCGATACCAATCGTCTCAAGTAATAATGAACAAATTGGGCATTAAGTACACATCAAATTTCCGCGACAAATATCACAACATAATTCATCCCAGCACCGTCTCCGGCTCAACTCCGTCTTAAACAAACCACATATGAATGTAATCCAACCAAGAAACATATAAGAGAGTTATGTGAGCTTGAAATAGGATTATTAACACAAAAATGTAAGTCATAATAATATATTTACATATGAATCTCATTTAATGTCTCACACAATAATTTTATGAGATAAATAGCATAATAAAAAACATTAAATAACATACAAGTCATTCATAATCCAACTTACTACTAATAGTCATGTTAACAAGTCCTAACTCGCATATAAAAATATATATGCTCGTAACTTCAAACTAAAACAATAAAGATTCAAACTTTAACATATAATTCATTTCTATAACACATAATAAGCATACAAATGCGATAACGAGTAAACTGTCTTCGTTACCTTATGTACCGTTTACTAAGCTTTCCATAAATCAATAAATAGTCTTCAACCGGGTCTTCTAAGTCTCTACCTAACATTATAATACAAAGAGATAGAGATTTTTCATATTAGAGAAAGACGAACGATTTGAATAAGTAGGAAAGGCGGAGACTTTCATACCTTGAAAGATAGAGGAAGGTGAGACGATTCCAAGACATTAAACGGATCTAAATTTGGTTAATCAATGACGGTTTTATGAGAGTTTTAATGGTGGAGTTTAAGGTGGGTTTTAATGGTGGAAATTTCAGATTTATAAAGAGACGAAAGAGGAAGTGAAGTCTGAAAACTTAGATGGAGGGGAAGAAGTGAGGTAGGTTTGTGAGGTGAAATGAAACCTAATAGAGGTCCAATAAGACCCGATTGGCACAATAACGAAAAATGAGTCGATCCTTACTAAAACTTTTCGTTGAATTCAAATATAAACTCAAAGCGGGGCAAAAAGACACGACTTTTACCCAACTAGATAAGTTACTAAGTAAATCTAATATCAAGGCAAATTAATAATAATAATGATAATAATAAAATATTATTAAAACCTAATCGCTAAATTTGTGGGTGTTACATCGTACCCCAAACTAGAATTTTGTACGTCAAACCTTTGATGTGCATCACTAATAATATCTCATACACAGAAGACGATGACGGAAAGAAAATTCTCTCATATGACCTTAATTTGCTGATATGGGTGATTCGCGGAGCCAGATTGAATTTTGTTCAAGGTACTCACCTAGCTCGTAATATTGATTATGGATCGTTCAAGAGTTATGTAATCATCGAGTTTGGCGGGGGTGAGTAGCTTGAATGCTTTCATCAAGCTCACAAACTGGAGCGAGTATTTTATAACTATGACGCTTCAAGGCTCTACTTTGATAACGTTGCTGATATACTATTAGGCTCATATTTTTGAGTCAAGAATGAATCTAACACTTGGCGAATGGCGTGTTTGTACCAACGAGGTCATGATTACGAGTTAGGGTCAGTGTCGTTGGAACGGGAAAACAACCCGGTAGATTGGATTCTAGGAGAAGGAGACATTTATAGTGATATTGTAAACGATATCCGCATTATGTTTCCAATTATTATTATAATAATAAAGCTTTTTTTCTTTATGTAATTTGTTTTTCTTTTATTTTTGTAACTCTGTATGGTTTTATTTTCGTCTTGCCTCCTTTATTTTCTTTATTTTAATTTTGTCATACATACGCGAACTAAAACTTAACAGAAAAACGTAAATAATTAATTTTTCGAGCTATAGAATAAATTAGAGACTTAATTATTAGAATCTGAGGACGAAGGATAATCTTCTCGAAGTTGGGCATAAATCAGATAGCATATTGGCATTTCATTGCCAATAGGGGCAATGCCTCTAGTTCTCATGATAGAGGTACGTTGGTGAGATTGTGATGTATCCTGTAATGGCTCAATAGAAGATGATCAACATTGTTGGAAACCAATAGATAAGGGTCTTGTTGTTTAGCATCCGAATAGAATTCCAGTTTACCCTCATATTCTTGCTCAAATATAGCCTCTAATTTTCTTGCTTGACGAAAACGTTCATGCTATAGGCATGCTTCGTCAAACTCGATAAAAGCGAAGCCTTGAAAACCCTGCCTGTTTGGTGACACAAGGTCGACTTTTTTAACCAATGTGACAAAGCAGTACCTTCATCCTTGATAAATATATTATACTCGTGTCTTCCGCTGACCTTGCGTCGATGGAATTCGAGTTTGTTCTTAGGATTGTGTACATGTAGTCTTGGTCGGGGGTCGAGTAAGCAATCACTCGACCAAGTCTTGGGATTACTCGGTCGAGTTGTGCATTCACTCGACCGAGGAGAGGGTTTACACGGTCGAGTATTGTGACGACTCGACCAAGTAGGTGGATTGAGTAGTTGGTGACTCGGTCGAGTTGCAAGGTGTTCTTTGTTCAGGTGTGGGTTAGTCAGCACCTAGCCACTCGACCACTTGTCCTAAACTTGGTCGAGTACCCCTAAGTTGGTAGAGTGTAGCTTACTTGACCGAGTTAATGTCTGTTTCAGCTTTTTCGCAAATCAGTTTTGGGTTTTATTTGAAGGTTTATTATTGGTAGCTCTCATTTCGTTACTTTCACATTACCTCTCTACATTAAAATCTTAATCTAAAACACTCTCAAATATTTATCCTTGGATCTTGTGGCTATGGATCTTGGATCCGTTTTAGGTCTTATTGAAGGCGGGACATAAGGCCCTAGAGTGTTGGAGTGCACCAAAGAACGAGAATGGAGGTATGAGTCAAGGGAGCTACCAAACCCCGGTACCAATTGTAGAAAATACTAGAAATTTGAGACATTGGTTCAGCAAGGAAAATACGATAATCGGGGAGGAGGAGCATCTTACCAAATATTTAACAATAGGAACCCCAATGGAGAAAGAAGGGTGATTGGATCGGGAAGCAAGGTGCAGGGTGGTGTGGACAATAGTGGCAAGTATTTATGTGACATGATTGATCATATGGATAATAATTAGTATCTATTAATTAAGTGTGCTTTATTATTTAGTACGAATTTTTTCGTATTTTAATTCTAATAATTGGTTGTTGAGAATGCCATGGATATTTATGTTGAATAAAGTAATGATACGTTCTGGTTGTTTTGACATTTGATGTAATGAAATGGCATGATTTGATGCATTGATGTGTGTATTGTTGTTAACTATTATAGGTTTTTTTATTTTGTATTTTATTAGGCATTGGTTGTTGTTAGTGATATATTGGGTGTTTAGCTTGTGAAAGGGTAATTGGAGTTCATTTGGTAATAATTGGGAATATTGGGGTAATTGGAGTTTTGTCTAGAGGTGTTTGCGGTGTCACTTGTGCACTAAGAGGAAGAAGGTGTTAGAGGAATAATAATTAAGGTAGCTAAGAGGAGGTGCTGGATGAATGAATGATTATGTATCGGGTTGCAAGGTCTACGGGAATGCATTGGAAATAGTGATGGTTCGGGAATTTATGGACGAAGTTTGTTCTTAGGAGGGGTGAATGTAATACTAGTACTTTAGATTGTGACTTATGAATATAATTGTTGGTTCTTGAGTAATGATAGTGTCAGAATTTGGATTTGAAGTTGTTGGGACGAGGTTATGTAAGCATTATGGGGTTAATAAGTTGTGTGGAGTTGATTTGGTGAAAAGTAGTAGTGTGCGAACTTCGAGGACGAAGTTCATTTTAAGGAGGGTAGATTGTTTTAACCGTCTTTTACAATATAAGTTACTGTACCTTTGTGAATTGGGTACACTGTCTGGGAGATTTGTGTTAAGTATGCTATAAGCACGGTGACTAGGAGAGTTGCGCTAAGTGTGGTGTGTCACGCATTGACGTGAGATTTTGAATGACTTATATCGTTTTATTAAATGACTGTTGTTCATATGTACCAATGACATGGTGTTGTATGATGCATAAGATAATCCCTACTCAACCTTTATTTGACTTGTTTGGTTTATATGTGTGTGTGTGTGCCGCCCACCCAACACTTTTAAAATTGGTGGCCGGCTATGAACCATCTGTTATTTCCGTTCAGATGAGGAGAAATATATCTTGCAGGTTAGTGATTTGATAAGTTTGGCTTTGGATGATGCTTCTACGAGATAGGCTACATTACGAGACGAGTCTTATAGTATTGATGACCATTTTGTTTGATTATTATTTAAGGTGTAAATTTCAGTCTTCCGCTATAATATCTACTTATTGATTTGTTAGTTGTAAGACAACTTATTCATTATATAATAAAGTATTTAAATTACTCTTATGAATGTGGTTACTTATGTACTATCTCGCGAAACGAGATGTTAACTCTCTTATTTATCTAGGAAGGTCTAGCTATGGCTCTTGGATAAATGAGGTTTTACACTCTTCCTATCCAAATTCTTTGGTGAGCTTTGCATCTCTTTTATCTCTTTATGATCCAGATTTGGGGGTTTCCTATTGTTAGATATCTGTATATGTGTTTATAGAGTCGGATTCTAGTAGACTATTAGTATTACATTAGCGTTGATAGATGTAATGGTTATTGTATGATTAATGGCATGTAGACGTGGTGTTCGATGAAATGAAGTTGTTCTCCTCCGACTTGTTTGACTTGGCTTGGTTTAATATTTGGACTCCATTGGAGCTACTTCATGTGTTGGAGTACTACTTGTTGATGATTGCTTGGAATGCTAAAAGGTACGTGAATCCTACTCATTTGATGTATTTCTGATTGATTCTTAGATGTGTATTGCGGTATGGTTGTGACATGTTGATTGGAGTGTGGATTGTGTTTTGATTGTATTGATGTTGTTTTGTGTGTGTATATGGAGCGGTTGTGGAAACCGTTTCCATAGACTCTGGCGTTGCTCTTCATGTTCGCACCATGGAAGAGACAACGCACGTGGTTATGACCTGGGTTTAGGAGTGCATGCGGCCGTATGGCACATGGTGTCTACGATGTGCCATGTACATGGTGGTGTGCTATTTGATGGCACCTTGATAGGTGGACAGTGTGCTTCTCGATGGAACCGGGGTGCACTACGAGATGGCACCGGATATGTGTGATGATTGTATTTCGATGCACTTGATATTGATTATGTATATGTTGTCTGATCGTGTTTTGGAATTGTTTTTTGTAACTCTACCGTGATCCATTAGATATTTCCGGCGTATGGCGAGTAGTTGTTTAGTACGAGTTTATCTGATGAGATGGTGATGTTGACGGGCTTGACGGGGATTTGGCGAGATCGTTGGCTAGTCTATTAAAGTATAGACGAGTTTAACTTATTGTTTTTAATTGTTTTGAACGACCTTATAGTAATTGAACATTTATTAAGTATTGTAAAATTTAATATTGTGTTGTGAGGTTATTGTTTTGGTACATCCTACCGTCGGGAAACTAAGGCGTAGTATCCTCCACTCTTGGAAGGCCTCGCTTAAAGCTTACGGGCGTGGCGGGGTGTGACAAAATGACATTAGAGCCATAATCTTGGAACCTAAAACTAATATACCCTAATGAATGTAGAGAGTCAAATAAAATGAACCCGGTGTACAATTTATGGAAGGCCATTTCGTTGGATTTTGATGAGTAGGCGCCCTCATTTCAAAATCCTGACCCCTACAACTGGAATCGATAACTGCGGGGAGAAGTAAAGGGAACCGATGATGTGTTATGTGGTTAAATGGATGCAAGTAGTGTAGGCTCGCCTTTGATGTGAGTTGATTGGCCAAATGTTTGGTATGAATGATGTCTCTAGGTTCAAGTGTGCGTAATTGTGTGAGTATAATCGTGCAAAACATTTTGGGCGGAGTAACATTTTAACTTGGATTGTGTCGACTTTAGAGGATTTGCTCATGACTAGTATAAAATCTCATGTGAAAGTGTGTATTGATTTAAGTAGTGAGGAAATAGTGAGGTAATAAATGTAGGATCATATCATGTATTACTTAGATTATTTTCAAGAAACTCTATGGGGATAAGTGGGTGCTGATGTCTTCGATATATAAGTATATAGGTGCATGGATTATCTTGAAATGAATAATAGGAATTGTTGTGTAGATTTGAAGGCGAAAATCCTTCAATGCGAGTATTTTAAGTCGTCTTTGGGTTCTTTTTATTGACTTGATCACCAAAGGGTACCGATTGTTTTAGCGACCCAAAACCTTCATATTGCAGCACTCGAAGAATTTGACGCACATTAGAATCAAAATCAAAAACTTTGGCGTGTGGTGGACCAATCTCGTGTTTTAATCGGTTGAGTACTCTATGCACTCGACCGAGTGGGTGGCACTCGACCGAGTCAGCCATGACTCGACCAAGTGGAAACAATCAAGGTCCCTTCTAATTCTCTTGCTCGATCATGTTTATACGCACTCGTCCGAATGAGAATAACTCGACCGAGTGACTGGTTCTGTGACAACCCTCGCGAATGCGGAAATATAAAACAAACAAGCATGTGAAATATATAGCGGAAATGTGAAGTTTTTAAAAACTTTTATACATGCAAGTTAAATAAAACGAGGAGTGTCAAAATATTACAAACTAAGTGCGGAAAATAACTAAGAGACGGGGTCTCTTAAAATGTTAGCAAAGAACAAGTGTTTAGCAAAACTAGCTAAATCGTCTAGAGGTGAAACTTCCAGGGACAACGCCCGCTAGCTCACACCCGAACCCCAAAACATCATATCCAAAAACTCATCCAAGCAAGCAACCTGTTCATTCATGAAAAACATGAACGCCACAGTCAGTGGGGAGTAACTCCGGGTTCTCCCAGCCATATCACCTTTAACGTAAATATAAGGAAATACAAAAGTAAAATCACCTTTAAAACGGACATATAGGAATGTAAAATCATGCATTGATATATCCATGTGAGTTACGATAAGAATATATAGGCAATCCAATATATACATGATAAGATCATATGGAAATCAAATCCGAAATCATCATGTTATTCAAAGACTCGGGGAAGACACTCTTAGGCAACCGACTACGCTCACTAGGGCTTACATCTCACCGTTAGCGGTATAAGTTTGATAAGATGGAGACTCGACAAACAAACCATGCCAAGTCATGTGATTACCATGAATAAATCCATCATGTTATCATCCATTCACATAACCCAATACATAGACGATGCCAAATCATGCAATGACCATGAATAATATCATGAAATCACGCATTCAAGAACGACGACACAAAGACGACATCTCTCACGGTAAATGAAACGCACTAGCATCGTGTACATGGCAAGTATGATTAAAAGGCATCCACGGGATAAAGCATTTCCCTGAACTCATACACGATGCTACATTTCGTATATGTAGACTAATTTCCTCCTGGTAGGAACGATAATTAAACGGCTCCTAATCTCAACCTGGCCAGATTCTCGGAATCACATTTTCCGATTCGACATGCGATAAAGCGTTTCGCATCCAAGACTCGGTCTTACAAAGAAAACGCCGAGTACCCCAAATTCGGTAGATCAATTCACGAAAGAGGCGGAAAAGAGCTCAAGCCTCATAACATGCGGTACGCTACATGCAAATAACACCACCTCGCAAGTACACAACATTTGACGGCCGGGTCGATCAACGCATATCGTTCAACTCCCAACAACGTCTTCGTATGCCCACTAACACATGCATTTAAGCAGTAGGATACCTCTCCGTTCCGACATTCCAGCCTTACGAACGGGAAGGTAGCCAAGGGAATGAGAATACAAAGCACAAGACAAAATAGTGCTCAAACCGTATCATTTGTAAAAACCGACTCAAAGTGGAAACATACCAAAAAATCGTCACAAAACATGTGATACAAGCGAGTGAAATGTCATATATTCAAAACATGAATTTTATAAGTCATTACGTAACGTTATACGATAAACGGACGATCGGAATTATTATAAATGAAAACCGTAAAAAAAATCACAAAGAAATCCAGCAGGTGCCAGCCGGTCAAGCTGACCGGCTGCCGGTCCACTGGCTCAGGCCACAAGTCAATACGAAAACCAACCTGGAAATGCAGTGTGTCCAAGCCAGTCAGGCTGACCGGCTGCCGGTCAACCGGCTGGGACCAATGGGTCATATGAAAAACAAAGGAAGAAAGGGGGGTCTCAGCCGGTGGTCTGACCGGCTGCCGGTCGACCGGCTGCCGGTCGACCGGCTGAGCCCAACTTCATATTTCAAAATCACGTAAAACTCCAACAATATACAGCCACTGCCCCAGCCGGTGGTCTGACCGGCTGCCGGTCGACCGGCTGAGGTCAGCAGTACAAGAAAATGCCTTGTTTCATCAAAGTCGACTTTTGATAATTATCGACTATCATTCTAATTCATCAATACTCATGTAAATACTCAATAAACAACATCCATCAACAATAATACAAGTCATAAGCTTACTAACTATAATCAAAACATGGTTTCTATCCTAGAAATCACATAAAACACGTAAATGATATCGAGTAACCCTTCATCGTTACCTTTTCGCGTCTTCACTACTCGTCAAGCTCCTCTTCAATTAGAAAGTAGTCTTTGTCGGGATCTTGGAGGTCACCACCTACATATAGATCGTAAAAGATGACTAAAATTCATCTAGAGAAAGACGGAAAGTTTGAAAAGCGAGAAAGACGATAATTTTATTACCAATACGGATAGAGGAAGCTAAGAGGGGAAGAATAAGACGAACTTACGTGACGTCTATCGAGTAACGAAGGAGCTACGATGAATCAAAGATCGGAAAAAGTTAAGGAGGCAAGGGTTTGGGATATCTTAAAGATGAAGAAATGATTTTGTGTTTGTGTAGGAAAAATAGGTTAAGGAGTATGAGTATAAGTAAGGAAAAGTCAACCAAAAGTCAAACTCGCCTTAAGACGGGATTCCCATGGAATCTCGCGGAAATTCCAAATACGAACTCGGAAATTCTAAATTCGTCTCGGAACATAAAATCCTAAATTAAAACTTAAAATTACTGAAAAGATTTCGTAAAATATTTCTAATAGAAAAATAGGGTACATTTCCGGGTGTTACAATCACCCCACCTTTTAAAAAGTTTCGTCCTCGAAACTTAAGAGTAGAAAACAAAAGTATCAAGGACAAGATTCGGTTTTCAAAATTAATACGAAAAACTTTTATAAGGGGAAAATATTTATGAAACGAGGTTCATCTCGAAAATGGTTTAAGGAAAATTCTTCATAAGTGCGAAACTTACTTACGGATCACAAGAATGCTCGTCGCGAACGAGAACTCTAATTACCCAAATCAAAGCAATGTTGAAATAGTGAAATCGAAATTCAAAACAACGTTAGTAAGTGCAGGACTAGTTATCAGACGTCTCCAATAACAAGTGCAAACATCCAACCAAACGCAAAAACAAAATATGAAAGCAAAAGAAATCTTTTTTCTCCAAAAAGAGGGAACATAAACCATCTTTAGACTTCTTTGAAACGTTGAATTAGAAATATAATATGGAAATTTGAAAGTTTTATCAAAGATAAAATCAAATAACACGACATTACACGTACATAGAGCGACTCGAACATAAAGTTCACAAATCACGATAACAAAATATATACCAAACACGCAAAAACGAAACAAATCGAACTTTTTGGGATAGGAAGATTAAGATAAAGTCGACAGGAAGAACTACAAGAATTCGACATCACTAACTCCACTAATAAACCAAATCCTCAAGAGAAGGCAATTTACCCAATTCGCAACTCATCATTTTCAATCATCAGAATTTCTACAAAAATATTCCATAATCACGAAACTTCGAGTAACAAATCCCAATTATTCGAATCCAACTAGAATCTACTAAGGTCCATCGGCACGGTAGACTCCACAACTAACAATCCACATGGTAAAGGAGACTTACCATGAAATTCCCTTGATTCAATTTACTTCAAACTCATTATCCTAAATTTGCAATGAACTTTCTCATCTTCGAAAGTCAAAACACAATCCACGCAACCAAACATAATTATCTAAGAACCAACTAGTCTCATTCAAAGTCTCACGACAAGGGAAAATCCACAATCCATTATCGCTTATAAGAATTCTTTAATACGCCCTAACATCCTTAATTCGATCATTACTACGCTCGAAGCTTCAAATATAAATAGTCACATTAGCAAACTATGGTTCCTTTAGAATAAAAGAGAATTACTAATTCCAAACCACAAATGATCAATTACTTGGCAATCAGACCACCATTCAAATCATTCAATTCATCTAAAACTCAAAATGAATCGATTTTCATTTATGACAAAACTCCCCAAACTTTGGGTACCAACTCAATTACCGTAAAGCAAAGTCTCTTTTAAAATCCACCAATTAGAGACATCTAATTCCCAAATGATATCTCAAGCAACCGATATAATACTCAACAACAACAAATATCATCTCGCTCAACTTGATTCCCAAAATAGCACTACACTAGCAAGCTCAATAAATGAAGCCACCAAGAGAGTACAATACCACCAACAGATTCATCCTAAGGTTTAAATCTCAATCCTATTCATGTTCAAAATCAACACGAAGCTAGCTAACAACCCCAGCTATCTCACCAGGGGAAAGACAATGTCACCATGAAACTGGAAACGATAGGAAATTTCAAGGGAAACACGAACGCGATAACATCGGACGAAAATTTGAGGAACGCTAGAGGGAAGGAGCCAAAAGCTAGATATTGGATAGCTATAGCTATGAAGACAGCTAAGCAAAGGAAAAGATAAGAGAAAACAATTTCCTAGGAATCGGGTTTAGTAGAAACTTGCATGGAAGGAAATGGAAAGGGTTAATGGCACGAGAAAAAGGTTTAAGGTTTAATCCACAAAGTTCCCTTTTCAAACTCAAGGCGATAGCAAGGCAAATCATCTCAATAACAAAGGTCTCTTACAAGGGACCATCGCACCACAATTCATCAAAGTAAGGTACACCTAGATTTAACAAATTGATTACAACCCAATTCATCCACCCTTTCATATAACACGGATTCCCAATTGCGGAATTGCAACTCAAGCGTAGTAACATTCTCTCAACTCCATAATTTGACACATTCCCAAAGGTTTCAAAAACCGAATGACTAACAAGGACTTCTTCATACAAATCTCTTTTCAAGTCCTATGTCCAACAAGGTAAACCACCATACAAAACGTCATCATCAACATCATATAGCCCACGAGTTCATTATTAACAAAGTACAACCTCAAGTCAAACATCATCATTAACGTCCCAAGGTATTTCCATCATAGCTCACATCATCGAATCTCGCTCATACCTATAATCCTCAAGTAATATGGTTCAACTTACAACGAAACCTTACTAGTTCAAACGAGTCTCCGATGCCATAAGATAATATCATATCTTTAAATCCAAGAACTATAGCCAACAGCTTTTCCACCAAGCCTATACTCACAAACACACAATAGGACACCACAAGACGTCACTTAATCTCAAAAGCATTTCGCAACCTTCATAATCATTCAAAACTTCTTATTTACAACCAAGTTAGACCTATCAGAAGCATGGTCTTCAAAACATACTAACTTCTAAGGTCAAAAGCTAATTAAAATGAGTTTAAGAATTCATAGCCAACTCATTCAACCTTACAGACACAAAACAACCATCAACTTACCATGAACTATCTACACATTAGTCATGGCAACATCGAGCATTAAAATCATCAAACTTATCTTACTACCTTCCTTAGAGTTACAACCAATCCATCAATATATGGGTGAATTTAGATCTACACTACAAAACCATTTTCCTCCTCAAATCACCAATTCAATTCTAACACTAACACTATATTCCACAAAATTCAAAAGTTTCTTCCGAAGCAAGTCAATAGACCACAAACCAAAGTGGTAATGACATCCATAACATGTTACATGAGGAAGGTAAGAGTCCATGGTAATATGGAGGGAACTATCAGATACGTTTCGCAAGAGCAAACAAGTTGGAGAGAAGAAGCATCTTAGATAGAAGGAGGGGGGAGATAGCATGATACAATAAGGAGAGAAGAAACGTCTATGAGAGAAGTACCTTCAATTAGCTATCAATGCGTTCATCTTCAGAGTTAGAGCTACTTTTCTTTCTAGGTAACAACACATTGAATCCACGCTTAAGACGTTAAGATTACAAACAAACATAACATCACTCAACACATCAACAAAACAGTTTGAACCTAACAAACATCAAGTACACAAAGACTACCAATTAAAGTCCTTAACTTCTACCCAACTCTGTCATTTATTATTTCAAGGTCAAGTAGTTTAAGTTAGGGTTCACGTGTGTGCGTCGGGAGCGATTAAGCTCTGATACCAACTGTGACAACCCTCGCGAATGCGGAAATATAAAACATACAAGCATGTGAATTATATAGCGGAAATGTGAAGTTTTTAAAAACATTTATACATGCAAGTTAAATAAAACGAGGAGTGTCAAATAGTTACAAACTAATGCGGACATAACAAAGAACGGGTCTCTGTAAAAATGTTGGTCAAAGAACAAGTGTTTAGCAAAACTAGCTAAATCGTCTATAGGTGAAACTTCCAGGGACAACGCCCGCTAGCTCACACCCGAACCCAAAATAGTCAAAGCAAAAAGCCATCCATGCAAGCAACCTGTTCATTCATGAAAAACATGAACGCCACAATCAGTGGGGAGTAACTCCGGGTTCTCCCAGCCATATCACATTAAACGTACATATAAGGAAATACAAAGTAAATCACCTTAACGGACATAAAGGAATACAAAGTAAAATCATGCATAATATAAATATCCATGTGAAGTTACGATAAGACTTAGATAGGCAATACAATATATAATGATAAGATCATGTAGAAATCAAATCCGAAATCATCATGTTATTCAAAGACTCGGGGAAGACACTCTTAGGCAACCGAATACGCTCACTAGGGCTTACATCTCACCGTTAGCGGTATAAGTTTGATAAGATGGAGACTCGACAAACAAACCATGCCAAGTCATGTGATTACCATGAATAAATCCATCATGTTATCATCCATTCACATAACCCAATACATAGACGGTGCCCAATCATGCAATGACCATGAATAATATCATGAAATCAAGCATTCAAGAACGACGACACAAGACGACATCTCTCACGGTAAATGAAACGCACTAGCATCGTGTACATGGCAAGTATGATTAGAAGGCATCCACGGGATAAAGCATTTCCCGGAACTCATACACGATAAAGCATTTCGCGTATGTAGACTAATTTCCTCCTGGTAGGAACGATAATTAAACGGCTCCTAATCTAAACCTGGCCAGATTCTCGGAATCACATTTTTCGATTCGACATGCGATAAAGCGTTTCGCATCCAAGACTCGGTCTTACAAAGAAAACTCCGAGTACCCCAAATTCGGTAGATCAATTCACAAAAGAGGCGGAAAAGAGCACAAGCCACATAACAAGCGGTACGCTACATGCAAATAACACCACCTCGCAAGTACACAACATTTGACAGCCGGGTCGATCAACGCATAGCGTTCAACTCCCAACAACGTCATCGTATGCCCACTAACACATGCATTTAAGCAGTAGGATACCTCTCCGTTCCGACATTCCAGCCTTACGAACGGGAAGGTAGCCAAGGGAATGAGAATACAAAGCACAAGACAAAATAGTGCTCAAACCGTATCATTTGTAAAAACCGACTCAAAGTGGAAACATACCCAAAAACCGTCACAAAACATGTGATACAAGCGAGTGAATTGTCATATATTCAAAACATGAATTTTTTAAGTCATTACGTAACGTTATACGATAAACGGACGATCGGAATTATTATAAATGAAAACCGTAAACAAAAATCACAAAGAAATCCAGCAGGTGCCAGCCGGTCAAGCTGACCGGCTGCCGGTCCACCGGCTCAGGCCACAAGTCAATACGAAAATCAACCTGGAAATGCAGTGTGTCCCAGCCGGTCAGGATGACCGGCTGCCGGTCAACCGGCTGGGACCAATGGGTCATATGAAAAACAAAGGAAGAAAGGGGGGTCTCAGCCGGTGGTCTGACCGGCTGCCGGTCGACCGGCTGCCGGTCGACCGGCTGAGCCCAACTTCATAGTTCAAAATCACGTAAAACTCCAACAATATACAGCCACTGCCCCAGCCGGTGGTATGACCGGCTGCCGGTCGACCGGCTGAGGTCAGCAGTACACGAAAATGCCTTGTTTCATCAAAGTCGACTTTTGATAATTATCGACTATCATTTTAATTCATCAATACTCATGTAAATACTCAATAAACAACATCCATCAACAATAATACAAGTCATAAGCTTACTAACTATAATCAAAACATGGTTTCTATCCTAGAAATCACATAAAACACGTAAATGATATCGAGTAACCCTTCATCGTTACCTTTTCGCGTCTTCACTACTCGTCAAGCTCCTCTTCAATTAGAAAGTAGTCTTTGTCGGGATCTTGGAGGTCACCACCTACATATAGATCGTAAAAGATGACTAAAATTCATCTAGAGAAAGACGGAAAATTTGAAAAGCGAGAAAGACGATAATTTTATTACCAATACGGATAGAGGAAGAAGCTAAGATGGGAAGAATAAGACGAACTTACGTGAATTCTATCGAGTAACGAAGGAGCTACGATGAATCAAAGAACGGAAAAAGCTAAGGAGGCAAGGGTTTGGGATATCTTAAAGAGGAAGAAATGATTTTGTGTTTGTGTAGGAAAAATACGTTAAGGAGTATGAGTATAAGTAAGGAAAAGTCAACCAAAAGTCAAACTCGCCTTAAGACGGGATTCCCATGGAATCTCGCGGAAATTCCAAATACGAACTCGGAAATTCTAAATTCGTCTCGGAACATAAAATCCTAAATTAAAACTTAAAATTACTGAAAAGATTTCGTAAAATATTTCTAATAGAAAAATAGGGTACATTTCCGGGTGTTACATGTTCACTCGACCGAGTTTCCGGTTCACTCGAACTCCTAGAGCTCTTTTTTGGTGAATTTGATTTAAATCTTATCCCCAAACAAGATATTTATCATTCCAAAAATCTCAAAACCTCTCACTAGACTACATTGTTGCATCCTTGAAGGTTGAATCTCCTTCTTTATTGTCGTCTTACTCCATTATTTCGTTCTAACCTTCTTTAGGAAAGGAAATCTCTCTCTCTCTTCTGGTATTTTGTCCCAACTTTTTAGTTTTTTTCCGAAAAACCCCTTATTTACTCTAAAATTTTGTCACTTAGTGTGATTTCTTTCGTTGTTGTTGTTGTTGTTGTTGTTGTTGTTGTTGTTGTTT
>JAIUZE010048463.1:0-11030 GCA_022085475.1 Heliosperma pusillum
TGAAAAGAAATGAAAATATCTAGTCCTATTAGAGAGGAGAGGAGCCATGAGAAATGAGAGGAATCGGATCTGTTTTTCGAGCGATTTGCGTAATTTCAGTTGACGGATCGATAAAGTTACAAATATCTTAGATATTTGTATTAGTTTAATCGAAACAATTAAAAGATCTAATTGTGAGTGGAAAAAGATGACATGGGCGTGTGACTCACGCCAAAGTCGGGTTTCGGGATTGTTTCGGGATTTAAGATGACTCGGGAATAGTTAAATGACGTTCGGGTTAAAACCGTAAAAGTTATTCTTTAATTCCTAATAAATTCAAAATAATTATATTAAATTTTCAAAAATCCCAATAAATCTTAATAAAAATAAACTAAAAATATTATTTTTTTAAATAAAATTTCGGTCTTCAAAATTACAAGGCGAGTCGGAAAAAGTCAACGAAAGTCAAAGTTGACTTAAAAACGGGATTCTCATGGAATCTTTCAAAAATTCCAAATACGAACTCGGAATTTCAAAATTCAACTGGAAACAATAAATTCCACTTTAAAACTTAAACAGGCTGAAAAATATTCGTAAAATATTTTCACTAGAAAAATAGGGTACTTTTCGGGTTGTTACACAACATATTCTGGCTTAGACTTGTTGCTCAATACACAATAGCTATATTTTAGTTTACATATATCGAAATCTCCAAACCATATCCTACCCCTTTGCAATTGAAAGACTATTTGTCTTTTTTCTTGACGACTCATTACCTCAACCAGCACTTTAGGAGTATAAGATAACTCCCCATTTTCGTTGATACAATCATGCATCCTCAACACAAGACGAACTCTTCAATCCAACTATTGAACTTCTTCTTGTTGATATAGACCCATCAACCACTAAAGCCTCGGCAAGCTCCACCTCACCGTCAAGTCCATCAACTATCAACCCAGAAGCAAGATTCAATCCCTCTTGACCAACATGTCTAGTATGAGTCACCTCTACATTACTACAATGCTTAGACATTGACATTCCCCTAGTCAATGACTTACCTTGTAAAAGATGAACTTGACTTCACACTCCGAAGCAACTCCCATGGTCCCTTGCACACACGCAATACTCCCTCTTTTCCTTGAAATTGAAAACCTCTCCGGTCTAACATTCCAAGAGAAATAAGATTACTCTTAAGTTGTGAAACATGTATTACACCCTTGAGATATCTAACCTTTCCATCATGCATTAGAAACTTCACGGTGCCCTCTCCAAAAGCCTCACAAACCGCTCCATCACCCATAGTAACAGTGCTCCAGTAATGATTATATGTTAAATATATCCCTGTTTAGAACACATGTGAGATGGGCATCCACTATCAAGAACCCATCTATCACCTAGATGTTTCTTTTATTGGACTACTAATGCTAGATCATCCTTAGAGTCGTAATCACTTTTTCATTGTCGTGCTGCTACGTAAGAAGCAAAATTTCCCTTCTTTGATGTAGGACATTCTCACTTTCAATGACCTTTTTCTCCACAGTCTTGACAATAATCACTAGAAATTGGTTCCTTTAACGTAGGCTTATAAGACTTTAGCTTATTCCCTCCAGTCTGAACCCTTTCCTTTTCAGCTTTAACAACTAATCCCAAAGCCTGATTATCTGCCACTACATTAGTTCCCTTCTGGCGTAATTCCTTAGTGTGAAGCGACGACTTCACCTCTTCTAGGGTTAAAGTCTCCTTACCCACCACAAGTGACTCTAAAAAGATCTCATATGATGACAATTTAAAAACCAACAAAATAAGAGCAGCATCCTCATCTTCTATCTTAACCTCTAAATTGCGTAGATATAGTAAAATAGAGTTAAGCTTATCAATATGATCTTGAAGTGACATACCTTATCGCATTATGAGGACAAAGAAATGTTGTCTTAATAAAAATTTATTGGTGAGTGTTTTAGTCATATAAAGACTCTCCAATTTTTTCCACAAGCCCGCTGCAGTTTCCACACTTGCAACTTCTTTAATGACGTCTTCCGCCAGACATAACAAGATCGTAGGATGAGCCATTTCCTCTATTGTTACCAACTCGTGATTCTCAGTCACCATGACTAACGACTCAAAACCCACCAGTGCCCCTGCGATAGTCTTTGTCAGCTTCGTGGAGAAACCCGTCGTCAACAGTCTCCAAATACAGTGCTGCTTAAGCAAAGCGTTCATCTTTATTTGCCATAGTCCGAAATTATTCCTTCCTGTAAATTTGTCGATCTTTGTAGCTAATTGTTGTGCCATCATCTCTCCAAGATCAAATAACCTACCTTAGATGCCAATTGTTGTGCGCAGAAACGTGTTGAGACGAAGCAAAAACAATAGCAAAATACAGAACACAAGCATTTACGTGGTTCACTATCAAAATGATAGCTACGTCCACAGAGTCAGAAAAATATTTCACTAAGTAGGGAGAGAATTACAGATTAAAAAAGATGAGCTCTTAAACTTGCCTCTCCAAATTTGATACCTTTCTCTCTTACCTTAAAGGCTAATATCTAGTGTGTTTATATAGTTATTCCACACAAGAATAAGAGGCCTATTAAAATTAGGAAGTAAGATAAATAGAAAATTTCGTATGAAGATTAGGAAATAAGACAAATAGAAAACTTACACAATTTCCAAAACTAAGCTTTCCTATAAACAAACCAAACTTGCATCTTTAATCAGACTCCTATATATCCTAATGTGACTCAAAGAGTCACATATCTAACATAACATGTGAACTAAAATGTCTTAAAGGGCTGCTCACTTTTCTCAGTATACCCCATATCCTGCCCATACAACTTCATTGAGACAGCCAAACGTCCCTCTACATTGCCCGAAACCCGGGATTTCACGGACGCACCACGCATATAGAGGTCGATTGTCCCTTTATAAGGGACGAGATTCAAAACGAAACTGTTTGTACCAAATAATGCAACAAAACTTGTTGCATTGTTACTCGTTCTGTGATAATACCAGAGTCCATGGGAATGTCCACGTAGACATCCCAAATGAAAGCAATTTAGGAGATTAACAATAGGATCTTGAACTTTCAGTTCAACATGCCTGACTTTAACGCTTCAAATTTCAATTTCTACCCATGCAAATCCTTTGATTCTTAAATCATTGGAAAGCTTTAGGTCTTGGCTATACAATGAAGTTAAAATCACCACCATAGCAGGTATGTAGCTTGACTTATGACTGCTACAAAGCAGCCACTACATAAGAGTGCAATGCACAGGTCAGCCTGACCCCCTCTTACCAAATGGCTCATAGTTGAAGATTAGAGCAAGATATTTGAGTGATTTTAAATGGAGGGGAAAGCTAACTCATCTAGATTTAAAATGGCATTTGGAGGTACTCCTAAATCATCCTAAAGTGAAATTTGTGACTTGTGCAAAACGGGTATGGTTAGTCGCAACTCTACTGGGCATTTGTTGAAGACCTATCATCACTCAAACTTGAATAACTCAATATCTACTCAACGTTTAAGGTTTATTATTGGAGGAGAAATCTAACACCCATATATTTTCAATGAGGTATCATGGGTATTCATATTCATCCTGAGCATAGAGCTATGGGGTTTACAAAATACAATCAGACTGGTCCATGTCCTATTTCGTCCGGTTCAGGTCCAACATTAAAGGAAAATGTCCAAGGTGATGCCTAATATGAATTACTTACTTCCAAGGCCTAATATTCTTAGTCTAAGGTCTTAGTAAAATATACGTTCAGGAGAGTTTTTGCTAATTCGCAAGAAAAGAGCAGGTTTAGCTAAATACAAAGCAATGGGTCTTGAAAGGGACAATCCATCTTTGTCTTGTGCCAAGGCTTCTTTGAGTGCTATTTTTGGCTAAGCCCAAGCCCAAACTTCAAGGTCTAATACATCTTAATTGACCTTATATGATTTCTCAGTGAATCTCGGCAGCATGACGGCAGAAACCGTCAGCTACCAAACCTGTTTTGAGCTAACCTGCAGAGACATAAAATCAACAGCAAAAAAGGCACTCACGCCATCAAACACAGCTGACAAAAGGAATATATACATCCAACTAGGGGCTTCCGCCCAAAACAAACACAAATCCAAATGTACAAAAAAAAAACACACATATTCAAAATGTAAAAGTCTACAAAACAAAACAACAAAAAGAGGAAACAACTAATCCTCATCACCAGTGAGCCTTGCTAGAACCTCGAGGGCGGCAATCACAGCGTCCCTATCCTCTAGCTCCCTCAGCAAACGAGCTATCTCCTCTCGAGACTCCGCCAGCTCACGCTCTGAGGCTCTCTGCAAGGAAATGCCTCATTTTAGTTATTTCATCTCAAAATACAAAAGACGCAATAAAAGGAATGAGAGGTTCATACCTGTCGATCCTGACCACCAACGAGTGCCTCGATGGCTACATCCTCCAGCCAATTGGCCACCCTCCACAGCGCCACATGCCGAGACGGTGCCACCTGCATTCCAATGTAAGCAAAAAGGTCAAATCGAGATGCATTCTTATGAAGCAATGAAGGAAAGGGCAAGGTTTAAAGGCTTATCCTCCTCACGAGGTGTTGCTGTTGGAGTAAGTGTCCTCAATAATAGTGCGATCACTTAATTAAATCTCAATAATAAGAATACAAAGGGATGATAGATATTATAGTCAACTGGTCAACATTAATCGGTAACGATTGGCTTGCTAGAGTTTGACGTTACTGTCGTATGACGGTGGTGATCAGTTGATCCCTTAAGGTCATACCTATAGGACCATTCCCTTAATTGAAAAGTTAATGAATTGTATATCGATACAGATAAATTAAATCATTAAATTGAACAAATTTTATTATTGAGTGAGAATTTTATGTCTTATTGTAATGAGATTAAATAAGACACAATTTGGTAATTAAAATGTTATATTACTAAAATTGATTATTGTTTATGAAACAATTTGAGATAATAATAATTAGTTGATTAAAATTACAAAGGGTTGTAGATTATATTAACTAGACTTAATGTGACCCATTTTATATATGTAATTACGAATTACTATTTATTTTGTTACGTAATGTAAAATGATATTTAAATTGTTAAATATACATTTGCCTATCAAAATGACATGTAACATGGTACATGACATACCACATTACAAGTGATAAAACTACAAAGATAAAATGGACTCCATTTTATGTTGGGGCCGGTCATGGTGGGTAGGTTTAGGGTGTTAATTGGTTGTTGGTTTTAATTTAAAACACAGTTATCACACCTAATACTACCTAGACCTAAGCGAGTGTTTTGGTAATACCAAAAGTAGAAGCATGCTTGGCACTCCCAAAGGGCCATATGACCGGCCACACCCCACCCTACAAGAGGAGAAGAAGTTCTTATTTTCCTTGGACATATTCTTATGCAAAAAATTCATCTCCTTATTTCACTACAAATCTCTCATAAAATAAGTTTATGAAATATTTTGTTTGAAAATCTAGTATTACATTGATATTACTATAGTAGTAATATAATTAGTATTAGATTTATCATTTAAGGTATCTAATAACATTGTATAGTGAACAATATTATTAGTATTAAGGCTTTGTCTTGGGTGCAATCAAGAGGAGTGTTTCTATATTAGAAACTTGAGTTCATCCCTCATATATAAGCTCAAGAACAAGATTTAGAAGGTGTCCAAATCTTGTGCCCTTATCATCTAAGATCAATGTAAGGAAAAGTTTCTTCTTATCTTTATTTTTGTTATGCATGCATAAGATCTACATAGTTTAAGAGTAAACTATTAATGAAATAATATAAGAAATGTCTAATATTGAGTTTAAGAAACTTACAGTTGCCACTCATCCAGACCCGCGTCAGTCACCACCGAGCTGCAGTTACGAAGATTTGAGATTGTCGTGAAACTAGTCGCGTCAGTATACTCCAACCTCTCGGGGTAAGCTGGGGGCTCGATGCTTGCCACCTCGATATCCTGCAAAGATGAAATGATTCCTTAGTCAACCACTGATTTATCGTTTCTCGAAATTCGATATAACAAGAATCAGGTAATACTGACCACGATCGGCCAGTACACCAACATCCGATGAACAAACCCTGCATAGTCCTCGCCAGGAAGGAGGAGGGCATCCCCACTCGTGCCAACCAAGTCTGTCTGTCTCTCGGCATCACTAGGCTCCCAAAACATCGACCCCGGAGGATCGATGGGGACCATGAAAGCATCACAAGAGCACTGCCGAGTCAAACGCTCACCCAATTACAACACAAGCCCCATGAGCGTCCTCAGCAACAACCGACTCGAGCTCATAGGGCGTAGAACATCAATCACGAAAGCTGGAGCGTCCAGGTAGTCAATCCAAGGTCTAGGGACCCACTAAGACAAATAAATGAAACAAGTCATTCCTATTATCTAATTCTAAATAAATGAATGGGTCATTCTTATGATCTAGTTCGGAATGATGAGACCAATGGTCATTGCTATGATCATTCTAAGAAATGAAAGTCAAAAGGACAGAAGTGGAGATACTTACATGCGCTAGCTATAGGGCATTCACGCCCTTCCTACAGACATCATAAGAGGAACACTGGCTCTTCTTAAGGCACACCACCCAATCCCTCACGACTAGGTACGCCCTCGGCTCAGGCTCCGTCCTCTTGGGCTCGAAGCCCGGAAAGTAGGAGTAGACCCACGCCTGCAAAAGACATATCAATAACAATGTCAAACCAAATGTCGAATAATAAAAAAAACAAAGGAAATTATTGATCTTTCAAACTCAAAGCGAAGGTTCATACCTCCAGCAAAAGTCCAGGACCGATAGTAGCAGGAGAATTCCCCTTCTTCATCAACTCTGGTCTGACCATGGCCCTCATGTAGCGGGTATGGACCGCAAAGTCAGGAGTAACCCAGTCCCAGCGATCTAGGCTACTCAAGTCAGAAAGAAATGGAAGGAGTTTCGTTGACAACTTCTCCCCCTTATCTCCGAGAAAAATCGATGACAAGAACCACCATAGCCAGAGGCACGCCCTCTGCTCAGCCGTGCAAGGAGGAGGAGCTACTATCTCTCAACCTATCCTCACTCTCGTCAAAGTCCTACCCGCGAAGTAGTCTTTGACGTAAGAGCTCGGCACCAACCCAGGTAAAGCAGCCACGCCTGTGGGCAGGTTCCAACCTATCAGCTGCCTAGCCTCCTATGAGTCGACCCTCATGGCTGTCGATGGCCACTTCAACACCTCATCTCCATACGGCAGACCTGAAATCATGCCATAGTCCTCTAAGGTGACTCCGACCTCCCCAAAAGGCATATGGAATGTCGAAGTCGTGTCCCAATAACGATCCAAGAAGGCTCGAATCAGGCAAAGATTTGCCCGAATCTTCATCGCCCTGATCTCCGAAGGCTCCTCCCGCAATAAGAGCCCTCTCTTCCTCGGCCAGCTTCTCTTACGACTTCATCATAGTCGTATAGCTAGAGAAGGACCTCATGTTCCCGGCCTCCGCAATTCAAACGAAAGAAAGTGAAGATCATTTGGTATTAATTTCAAACCCAACGGTAGTTGAATATGAGAAAAGTATCCAACACAAACTTACCATACTGTTGGCCGCGCTGTAAGACAGGTTGCTTTCCGCTGCCCAAATGAGATGTCTACCTTCCCATTTCCCAGCCCAATCAGGTGCACCCACCAACTGGTGTCCACCTCGCCCAGTGGTTATCCGCCTCGGAATCTCCTCCTCAACTGCCCAGTCTCCTGAACTATCTCGGCGGGTATATCTTCTCCTGCGCGGGAAGAAGAAGGCAAAGGGTCAATGTCCACGGGATCTCTCCCAGACGTAAAAGGAATGTCACCTGTATTTCAAACATTTCAAGTCAACCCCCAGCGGATCCCACATTTCAAGACATTTTCAAGCACATCTCAAGACTTTTCGAGGCACTTTTCAAGTCATTAAAGAAGTTTTACGGTCATCTTTGACCATTATTTTAAAACCATCGACTACATATGCAGGCTAGGGTCAAGTCAAGTCTAAATCGAAGCCTAGTTAGGGGTTTGAGTCGAAATTTCGACATCATTTCGCTTAAAAGTGTTTATGCCATGGAAAAATTGTCCTGCAAAAGTCGTCGCGAATAAAAAATGCGACTTCATAGTAAGGTTGCCCATGACATAGGCGTCCCAAATATGAAATTGCGTTCCAAATGGTCAAGGCTAGGGTCATTTTCAGAACGGTTTTCAGTTCTCTAGAGTGACCTTCTCATTTTGTCAAAATTCTACAAAAATGTGATACAAGTACATGTCTACGATCCTAATCATGCCTAGCATTAATTCCAGAAGCCTATTTATAGCATACAAATCAAATGGGACATGAATCCCTAATTTTAGAGCTATTTACGGAAGAGAACCCTAAGTTTTCAATCAAAAATCAAGTGATACAAGCGGTTAAGACGAGATTGGAAGGCATACCTCGATTAGTCATTATCAATGGGGTAGTTTGATCAAGATTCCAGCAAATTTTGTCGTGTTTTGAAGGTTTTGTTCGAGTTTTTGTGTTCGAATGAAATGAAGAAAACCTCGCATGTTCGTGGTTTTACCCAGGCATGGGAAAGCTCGGGAAGAAACGCAGCAATCGCTACGCCTCTTCCAAGGGTCGCAGCTCTTGCTGCGCCCATTCCCCAGCATTCCTTTGCCTATTTTAAAAAATCGGTTAAAAGTTAGTTATATGTGTTGGAGCTAGTGTCCTCCACAGTTAGTGTGATAACGTGTATAAATCTCTTACAGGTTCACAGGGTATACTTAGTATTCTTATCAGTTGATTAACGTTTATCGATAACGGTTGGCTTGCTAGAAGTTTGACGTTATTGTCATTTTAATGGCGGTGATCAACTGGTCCCTAAAAGTCACACCTAAAGGATGTGTTTGAGAGATATGATTATATGAATAATATAATCATATTGATGCCTTTTATGACTAAAAGGTTAGTCGATATATATGACTAAAAGGTTAGTCAATGTAATGATGATACGATTATTTAATACGATTAAATAATACTAGCTGAGACGAATTAAATGTTAATTCGTAATTGAATATAAACTGTTATATCTAATTGATGTATATAATGTAATTATTTAATACGATTAAATAAGGTAAGCTTAAACGAATTAAATGTTAATTCGTGATAAGTGAATGTTTGTATGATTTTAATCCCAAATTTAGCTCGGTTTTGTATGTCATTTGTGCTTTGTTAAGCCATTTTATGAGCGAATATCGTCTTCTAGGCGAATTCCAATGTTCTAACCTGTTTTGTAGGGAAAGTGACGTTTCTACGCCCTTTTTCTATATTTTCGAGCATTTGCCTAGAAACCGACGATTTGTGAAGCAAGCTTGACCAAGTCAAAGGCACTCCAAGAAGGTTCACTAATCAAAAAGGAAGAAGAAGTAAAGACGATTTCGCGGTTGTCAAAAGATCTATCAATTAGGCGAAGAAATCATCATTTTACGTCAAACCCTATCAACAAACCCGACTCAAGAGGTCAAGGGGGATAATGGAAGTCAAGTCATAGGCCAAAGGAGATGAAACGAAAGTCAATTAACCAAGATTACAACTTACCCGATCGGGTATGTGGTGAACCCGATCGGGTATGCATGATTCTACGCATCTTCTCTTCATCTCCTTCTCTTTAATGCAAGGCTTAATGGCTTGTTTAATGAGCATGAATCCGAACGCATTTGGGAAGCCTCTCAACCCTATAAATAGCATATGCATCACACACAACAACTACACAACATACACAAACACTTCTCTCTTTAGTTTAGTTTTTCCTTTCTTTCTCTCATCTTTCTTAGTTTAGTTTAGTTTTAGTTTTCTCTAGTTTAGTTTAGTTCTAAGTTTCCTTCAATTGTAATTGTTCTATTTGTAATTGGAATTCTAGTTTCCGGGTTTGCATTTTCCTATTCAAGTTCCTATTCCATTTCAATCTTTGCTCATCCTTTCCGGTAATCCTTATTCTCGTTTTTACATTATAGTTTCATTTTCTTTCAGTATTTCCTTCATCATGTTTATCATTCTTAGTTTTATAATGTTAGTTTCCCTTTCATTGTTAATCATGCATAAGTAATCTTTGTTCTAGGGGAAGGGTTAACATTTCTAATTAATTTATAAGTATAAATTGATTCCGGTAGAATCGTTCTTTGTTATCTCTATTTCTTGCTTGAATCTCGTGATAGACTTTGTTTAATGGCCATAAACAATTGTTTGTACTTGTCAATTTCCGTCTCAAGGGCGAGAGTCGAGATGAAAATTAAAGGACTGGCAAGAATAGTTTAATGACCTAGCAAGGCTGAAAAGACGTTAGGACCCGTTAAAAAGTCGGTATGAATCCGAAAGGAATATACCATTTAAAGACTTGGACAACTATGATTTTTCTAAACCCGTAATCAACTTTCCTTTTAATTTGATTAGCATGTGAACCCCGATCCCTAGATCCTTTTCTTTATTGTATTGTTATCATTTTTATTATAGCATTTATTAATTAGTGACAAACATTTGCCAATCGTACAAGGTAGAGTTCTAACCATAACTATTCACAAGTATCTCCCGTCTCCCCGAGATCGACCCCTTACTTCCCTAATTACATTAATTTGTTGTTAGCCTAGTCTGGGTTATTTATCTTTGATTAGGGTATGCGACAATCCTGTCAAATTTTGGCGCCGTTGCCGGGGAGCACGGTTTTGTTTATTTGTGATTAGAAGAGTTTTACCTTGTCTTTTTTTTTTTCTTTTCTTTTGTCTCGAGGAACACTTGTTCCTTGAGATTTTTCTCACCTTTCCCTTGTAGTATAGTGACTCTTTTTAGGTAATAGGAATATTTTCTTTCAAAGGGATTGCTTTATTTTCTCTCAATGACTATCTATTTCCAACCTCCACAATGCGAGAATGAGCCTTTCCATGAATACCTCGACTGATTTTATAGCTATTATAACCATATTATCTCTCTTGGGTATACCCTTGATGAGACCTATATGAGACATGTCGTGCTTCATGGAATGCT
>JAIUZE010048464.1:0-11404 GCA_022085475.1 Heliosperma pusillum
CACAATGCGAGAATGAGCCTTTCCATGAATACCTCGACTGATTTTATAGCTATTATAACTATATTATCTCTCTTGGGTATACCCTTGATGAGACCTATATGAGACCTGTCGTGCTTCATGGAATGCTCATTGAGTGTCGTAGCCTGGCTATGCAATTGAGTGGTGGAAGTCTTTATCAGAAGAGAGAAGAGAAACTTTGGATTTTCTTGAACTTTATGGCATCCCAATCTTGGGAAGAAACGCACCGGCGGTTGAGAATCCAAGAGCAACTCAATGAAATCATGGCTCAAGTTCAAATGCTCAAAGGGCAAAAGGAAGAACCCGCGTTTAAAAGAAGTAAGCGAATCAATTTTCCTTATGCTTTTTCATTCCCCCCATGTGAGTCTAATTCTCCCCAATCATATGAATTAATAGATGACGATGATGATGGTCCAACCTTTTCTATTGAAAGTCACTCTAGTGTCGTTTCATTTGACAATTTTGAGACCCCCATTATTGATATTGACCATATGGTAGTCGAGACTTTAGACAAGGATGTTGTTAAGCCCATTTGTGACTCCCATGGAGAGTCGTTGATCGAGTCATCATATTTCTTTGAAAATCCCTTCGCTAAAGATATTCCAGATTTATTTGAAAATGATACTGGGTTTTGTGAACCTAGCCTTGAAATTAAGTGGGATCAACCACCCATTTTTGATTCCCAATCCTTTGATTCACCCTACCCCCAATTAGAGTCCACTAATGATATTTTGGGAACTAAGTGTTTGTTCCATGATCTTAAACATTTCACTCCATCTCTCACTGACGAGTGGAGCAGTTCAGTGGTCATCTATGAAGTTTGTCATGCGCACAATGATAAGATATATCAATTCTTACCTTCAATATTTCATGCCTATATCTTGTCAATTGCTTACATATGTTTCTGTATAGTTTATGCGCAGGTATATGATCGACTTCTAAGGGCATTGACATGCTTTTTAAGGCACAAAGAATGATTTTCATTAATAAAGAGTCTAGCAAGACATTTAAATAAAGCTTCGCGGGAGGCAACCCGTGTTTTATTATATTTTTGTTATGAAATAAATTATTTTTGTTGGACAATTTAATAATGTTAATTTTTAAATAATTCATTTGGTTTTGGGTCTAATAGCTTTGACAATAAGACAATAATTTTATCTAGTATTGTAGTAGCTTGTTCATCACAGGTACTTTGGTGCTTGGGTTGTACTTTGCCCCCGTTTTCAAGCTAGCTTGGGGGAGCTGCTGCACGGTTGTATGTTTTCTTTTCTTTCTTTACCATTTTGTTGAGTCGTCCGCCATTCCTTTTTTGGTTATGTTGTCCTTCTTTGTGTTTTCTGCGCTTAAACCCGTTTCGCACATTGAGGACAATGTGTTATTCTAGCTTGGGGGAGGGATTTAGTTTGTGTCGTTGTTTATTTAGTCTAGTTGTTTATTGAATTTGAAAAATTTGAAAAATCCAAAAAAATCAAAATTAAATTTTTTTAATAAAAGTTGTGTGTTTTGTCCACCCAATTGTGTTGTGCATAATGTCATTCCTCAATGCATTTCCCTTATTGTAGCTTTTTAGCCAATGTTTCACGCTTTTGACGGGAGTTTGCATACATGGGGATGTCTTGTACACAGTGGGTGAGGGATTGATTTTAGACTTATTAGGCTTGATCTTGACTTTGGCAAACTACATATACGGTAAGGTAGAGCCTCCAGTGATCGGTACATCTATACCCAATCCCAATTAGGTGTGTGTAGTCTCTCCTTATGATTTGCGTCACACCAAAAACGCACAAGTATGGTTTTCATTCCATTTCTAGTGAGCATTACATTCATGATTTAAAAAGCATTTGAAGCCATTCACTTTGAATCCATTGCCTAAATTTAGCCCCTTTTCACATTGTTTCACATTTCATTAGCTAGATGTAAAAATATTGCCTATCTTGTTAAGTTAGTAGCTATATCGTTTGTGTTTGGGTGCTCATTTGGGATATTGTTCAAGTTATGTCAAAGTGATCTTGATTGGACGGAATTACTGATTGTCGTGCCGAAGAAAAAGAAAAGGAAAAAAAAAGAGTTCAAAGAAAAAAATGAATGAGAAAAAAAATGAAAAGAAAAAGAAATGAAAAAAAAATGATGTTGAATATGAAAGAATGAAAAGAAAGAAAGAAGCATGTATTGAAAAGAAAAAAAAAATGGTTTATGAAAAGAAGAAGTTGTGAGTGTTATTTCCATGATCCGAAATTCAAAAAGTTGGGAAATTCACTCTTGTGTTGCCATGAGTATAAGCCAATTTGCTATTTTTGGCTTAGTTTTATTTTCTTGGGAATGGTTCCGAGTTTTGATTGAGCATCCTTGCGTAATTGGTATGTTGCTAGCTTGACCTTAGCTCCACATTACCATAATTCATTTGTCCACTTTGTTACCCATCTCCCATAGCCTTCTTCTTGCTTTTGGCTTCTTTCTATGCTTTTCATGATTTTTTTGACTTGTAGTTTTGGAATGTTTACCATATTAGATTGCGGGCGCATTCTCATGAGTCGTAGATAGGAGAGTTCCACATATAAAATAATATTTCCCTGATTTATATAAAAATTTGAGTGTTGAGTGCACCGTGAGAGTCCATTGTCAAACGATCATGCAAGAGCCGAAAAGTCTATTTGATGTTCCTTATGCTGCGCCGTTATGTAAATCTCAACCATGTTTTGCATTTTCCCTATGCCCACGTTGTTTCGGGATGTGTTTTATTGTGCTCTATAAGCTACTTGATGGGATTTGCATTTGAATGGATTGATTGTTGCTCGTCGCCCTTGTCCTTGTCATGTTTGTTATTGTATGCTTGTTTGAGGACAAGCAAGGGTTTAGCTTGGGGGAGTTTGATAAGTGAATATTTGCATGATTTTAACCCCCAATTTAGCTCGGTTTTGTATGTCATTTGTGCTTTGTTAAGCCATTTTATGAGCTAATATCGTCTTCTAGGCGAATTCCTATGTTCTAACCTGTTTTGTAGGGAAAGTGACGTTTCTACGCCCTTTTTCTATATTCCTGAGCATTTGCCTAGAACCCGACGATTTGAAGAAGCAAGCTTGACCAAGTCAAAGGCATTTCAAGAAGGATCACTAATTCAAAAGAAAGAAGAAGCAAAGACGATTTCGCAGTTGTCAGAAGATCGATCAGTTAGGCGAAGAAATCATCAATTTACATCAAACCCTATCAACAAACCCGACTCAAAAGGTCAAGGGGGATAATGAAAGTCAAGTCATAGGCCAAGGGAGATGAAACGAAAGTCAAAGCATCCAGATTACTACATACCCGATCGGGTACGTAGTGTACCCGATCGGGTATGTTTGCTGATCCGAGCTTTTGCTTCGACTTCCTTTATTTTGTCCTATATGTTTAATGTATGGCCCCTTCCCCACGAAACCTACTGCTATATAAGAGTGCCTCAGCCACCACATCTCAACACACTTCTCTACACACAACCCTAGATTAGAATTAGAAAACCCTAGCCTCCATTTTACATTTTTAGCGTCTTTAGTTTAGTTTTTTCTTTCTTTCTCCATTTTGTAGTTTTAGTTTTAGATCTAGTTTTCTCTAGTCTAGTTTAGTTCTAAGTTTCCTTCAATTGTAATTGTTCTACTTATAATTGGAATTCTAGTTTCCGGGTTTGCATTTTCCTATTCAAGTTCCTATTCCATTTCAATCTTTGCTCATCTTTTCCGGTAATCCTTATTCTTGTTTTTACATTATAGTTTCATTTTCTTTTAGTATTTCCTTTATCATGTTTACCATTCTTAGTTTTATAATCTTAGTTTCCCTTTCATTGTTAATCATGTATAAGTAATCTTTGTTCTAGGGGAAGGGTTAACATGTCTAATTAATTTATAAGTATCAATTGATTCCGGGTAGAATTGTTTTAGTTGTCTCTATTTCTTGTTTGATTCTCATGATAAACTTTGATTTAAGGCCTTAATCAATTGTTTAGACTTGTCAATTTCCGTCTCAAGGGCGAGAGTCGAGATGAAAATTAAAGGACTGGCAAGAATAGTTTAATGACCTAGCAAGGCTGAAAAGACGTTAGGACCCGTTTAAAAGTCGGTATGAATCCGAAAGGAATATACCATTTAAAGACTTGGACAACTATGATTTTTCTAAACCCGTAATCAACTTTGCTTTTAAATTGATTAGCATGTGAACCCCGATCCCTAGATCCGTTTCTTTATTGTATTGTTATCATTTTTATTATAGCATTTATTAATTAGTGACAAACATTTGCCAATCGTACAAGATAGAGTTCTAACCATAACTATTCACAAGTATCTCCCGTCTCCCCGAGATCGACCCCTTACTTCCCTAATTACATTAATTTGTTGTTAGCCTAGTTTGGGTTATTTATCTTTGATTAGGGTATGCGACAACCTTGTCAGGACACGCGGCCGAAATTGTGTGTTACTCAATCGAGTAGGGTAGCTACTCGGTCAAGTGTGGTGGACTCGGTCGAGTGGGGGTCACTCGGCCGAGTGAGATGTTTAATATGGACTCTGCTTGTTAGCAGTCGATCGAGTTTATACAAACTCGGTCGAGAGAGTGTCACTCGGCCGACTGGCCCCTTTACTCGATCGGGTAACCATCGTGTCAGGTACTTTTGATGTTTTCTCCGCGTGGGCCCTATCCATGATATATAAGTATTCATTTTCTTTTGTTTTCTCTTGAACCTTCACTAGTAACACGATTTTTATGATTATCTTGACCAAATCATTGTTACTAGGTTATAATTTAGTGGAAATTGCTCTTCTCAACTTGTTAAGTGTGCTTGGTTGAGTATTCAGGTTCCATTATCGGTACTTCATGTGATTGGATTTCTATTCGGCAATGATTGCTTTGAATGCTAAAAGGTAGGTGAATCCTACTCAGTTGATGTATATATTGTTGGAGTAAGTGTCCTTAATAATAGTGCAATCACTTAATTAAATCTCAATAACATACAAGAGTACAAAGGGATGATAAATATTAAAGTCAACTGGTCCGCATTAGTTGGTAACGATTGACTTACTAGAGTTTGACGTTACTGTCGTATGACGGTGGTGATCAGTTGATCCCTTGAGGTCACACCGAAAGGACGTTCCCTAATCATGAAAGTTAATTAATTGTATATCGATACAGATTAATTAATCTCTTAAATTGAACAAGTTTATACTATAAGTGAGAATGATATCTTATTATAATATGATTAAATAAGATTCAATTTAGTAATTTAATTGTTATATTACTAAAAATGTTTAATGTTTATGAAAAATTTGAGATAAGCATAATTGGTTGATTATGATTACAATTAGTTGTAGATTATATTAACCAAATATGAGATGACTCATTTTATATACATGTAATTATGAATTATTACTTAAAATGTTAAGTTTAATTTATTTGTTATGAAATTTCATTTAAATTAGTTAAATGTACATTTATAAGCCAAGTTGCATGTCACATGTCACATATGTGACAAATGACAAAATCACAAAAGATAAAATGGACACCCATATTATATGGGGCACCGGTTTTTGGGGTTGTAAGGTAGGTGTTTAGGTAGTAACTGTTGTTCTAATTGAGAATTAAACAACATGATTACATGCCTAACCTAGATCCTACTCTACTACATTGTAAAGACAAAAAGCAAGCATGCTTACCCTCCCCCATGACCTTGGTGACCGGTTTTGGTAGTGTTAATAAGGAGAGTTTTCTCTTCTTATGACTTACTTTAAATCTCACACAAAATACAATAAGTTATTGTTGTATCTCTCACTATAAAATTAAGAGGTTTACCATATAATCAAGTTCATATATTACTAATAGGATACAATATTACTAAGAGTAGTAATAGTTGTATTAGTATTATTATCAAGGGATTCTCTTACATTATTCTAGTAAAATAATATAAGAGAGAATTGGGATAGTGTGACACCCCGCGATTTCGCAGTAAAGTAAATACATAGATTTGCAGCGGAAAATACGAGATTTTAAAAACTTTAAAAGCAAAACCGCGAATGTCACTATGTTACAAAACCAAAACTTAATTTAACAAATCGTTTATACAAATTGTATCTTAAATAAATACAAGGGACATCGATCCCTTTATAAAACACAGTTAAGATAATAAACTAATATAACTATACGCTGAGGGTGGATCGCTGTCAGAACAACGCTCGCTAGCTCACTCGCCACAACCCCATGCAAACACCAACCTGCAACCTGTTCATTCATTAAAATGAATGCCACAGTCAGTGGGGAGTAACTCAGGGTTCTCCCAGCCATATCACAACAAAACGCACATAAACAAGCATGTAATCATGTGTCATCATGAAAATATATATATAGCTTGCCGGATGTAAGAATAACATTATGATAATAACAATATACGAGTAAATAAAACCATCATCCATCATCATCATGCAATACAAGACTCGGGGAAGACTCCCCTTGGCAACCATATAGAACACTAAGCGCTTGCATCTCACCATTAGCGACTTATGTTTGAGAAGGTTTGAGACTCAACAAACAAACCAATCATAGGCATCCAAGTCAATCAAACATACAATCCATCATACGGTCAAATATAAGCATACACACTCTCACGGTAAATGACACGCACTAGCATCATGTACAATAGCAAGACAGGTCAATGGAAGTCCACGGGATAAGGGCGTTTCCCTGAACCCATACACGATAAACGTTTCGCATATGAAAGACTCAAATCCTCTCGGTAGGACGAAGTTAAATAACGCGGTCCTAGTCTAAATCTGGCCAGACTCTCGGGACAAGGCGTGTACCCGATTCGACATGTGGCTAGGTGTGCACACATCCAAGACTCGGTCAAACACAGAAGCCGAGTACCCAAATCCGGCAGTACGGCCAACGGCAGAGGCGAACAAGAGATGTATAGTCAAAAGTCAAGCTAGTACGCTACATACAATGACACCACCTCGCAAGGATACAACATTTGACGCCCGGGTCGATCAACGCATTGCGTTCACCTCCTAACAACGTCGTCATATCCCCACTAAACATGCATAAAAGCATCAAGGATACACCCCATCGCTCGGACATTCCAGTCTAACGAGGATAAGGTGTAGCCAGGAAATAAGAGTTCAAAGTACTGATAAGTGAATATTTGTATGGTTTTAACCCCCAATTTAGCTCGGTTTTGTATGTCGTTTGTGCTTTGTTAAGCCACTTTATGAGCTAATATCGTCTTCTAGGCGAATTCCTGTGTTCTAACCTGTTTTGTAGGGAAAGTGACGTTTCTACGCCCTTTTTCTATATTCCCGAGCATTTGCCTAGAACCCGACGATTTGAAGAAGCAACCTTGCCCAAGTGAAAGGCATTTCAAGAAGGTTCACTAATTCGAAAGAGAGAAGAAGCAAGGACAGTTTCGTAGTTGTCAGAAGATCAATCAATTGAAAGGAAGAAATCATCGCTTTACATCAAACCCTATCAACAAACCCGACTCAAGAGGTCAAGGGGGATGTTGGAAGTCAAGTCAAAGCAAAAGGAAATGAAGCGTTAGTCAAAAGCTTCCAGAAGACAAAATACCCGATCGGGTTTGTATATACCCGATCGGGGAAGTGTGCTGCTCTGCACAAAACGGCGTCAACTTCCTATTTTTGTCCTATGTGTTTAATGCCCGACCTCTTCCCCACGAAACCCTAATGCTATATATAGATGCTCCATCTCCTCTTCTCAACACACACCTTTCTTACAATCCTCTTCTCTTCTCTTCTTACATTTCCTCTTTAGATTAGGAGGAAGGGAGAACTAGCCTCCCTTCTCCCTTCTCTCATTTTTCTTCTTCTTTAGTCTTTAGTTCTTAGTTTTATTTCTGTCCCTTAGTTTAGATTAATAAGGATTTCATCCTTGTAATCTCCTTTGTGTGATTCAAGCGTTGCTATTCAAGGATCGTTTATTATATGCAAGGATTTTCTATTATTGTTATCATTGTCGTCATATAGGTATTTCTGTTTTATCCCTTGTTTATGTTCTTATTGTTTTCCATTTGATTGTTATTCGCTTTACATATTGTCTTAGATTCATTATAGTACCGTTATAATCGTTGTTTCGTTTCCTAGATTACCAATTAGCGTCGTTATTATCGCCATATAAAAAGTCAAAACCAAATAAACATGTCTATCCTAGTTTTCATTGTTAATATCATTTTAGACATAGATATCATCATGAGTGAGTAGTCATCCTTTCTAGGGTGTAGGGTAGCCATGTTAGATTGATTAAAAGATGTTAATTGGATAAAGGAATTGTGCCTTCAAAACATTGTGTCTATGCATGTTTGGATTGTAACGATAGTTAACGATTTTTAGCTAAAATCATTTGACTAGTATGGAATTCTTTTCCAAGGTAGATATACAGGAATTGAATAGACAAAGCGTGACGTAGTGGATTAAGACCTAGTAAATCGCACTAAAAGCCTGCTAGACCATCTGATCTATGATTGTAATGAACACACCATTCTTACGAACTCTCAATGAATTATTTGCATATCCCAATTCCAATTTCATCAATATGTCTATCTACATGTGTGAACCTATTTCCCTAGATGCTTCTCATTATTGTTAATTCATCTTTTGCTTTATTGCTTTCATCTTTAATTGCTTTCATTAATTCATCTTTTGCTTTATTGTTTTCATCTTTAATAGCTTTTATTTCATTTTGCATTTATGCTTTTTATTAGTTTAGAATTAAAAACTCCAAAACCCAGAAAATCGATAGATAAAACTTAATTGTGAGACGATTCACAATCCATAGGAAACACCATCTCCCTGAGGATCGACCCCTACTTCCCTAATTACATTAATTTGTTATTAGCCTAGTCTGGGTAATTTATCTTTGTATTGGGCTTGCGACAGGCCCGATCAAATTTTGGCGCTGTTGCCGGGGAGCACGGTTTAGTTTTCCTTTTTCTTGTGATTTTTATCACAATTAGTTTTATCTAGTCTTTAGGAACTCAAATTCCTTTAGACCTCTCTTGACTTTTCATCTTAGCTTTTCAATCTTATGCCCAGATCTTCTAGACTAGGGACCTCTATCTTTTTAGACCCCGAACTAGAAAGAACTTTGCATAGGAAACTAAAGCTATTCAACGAAATTTCAAAAGCTTCTGATACTTCAAGTTTAGACCGTATTCGTGGGAAATACTCGGATATTCTATCTAATCTTGAAGGAGAAGAAGATCCATTCTCACCTCCATTCACAAAAACCAATCGAATATCAAACAACACTCCATCTTCACCTTCACAAAATAAAATGGTTCGACTTTCAGACCATTCCAAACCCACCGCAGAAACACTTCCAAGGGGTATTACTACACCCCAAATCGAAGCCCAAAACTTTGAAATCAAACCATCCTTCATTAACCTTATAGATTGAAGCCAATTTAGTTGCAATGCCACAGAAGATCCCAACCTTCACATCCAAAACTTCTGTGACTATTGCTCCACTATTAGACAAAATGGAGTCACCCAAGAGCAAATTAGAGAGATGCTCTTCTCATTTTCTTTGAAGGGTAAGGCAAAGTTGTGGATTCATAGCCTTGATAAGGTTACTCTAGGTATCACTGATTGGGAGAGCTTAGCTCTTGCCTTCTACCAAAAGTACTTCCCCCCAGAGAAGACCGCTTTGTTGAGAAGTCAAATCACTGGTTTCCAACAAGGAGATGATGAAAGCCTATATGAAGCTTGGGAGAGGTACAAGGACTTACAAAGAGAGTGTCCTCATCATGGGTTAGATTCATGGCTCCTTGCCATCATATTCTATAATGGGTGTTATATAGAGTCCCGTCGTATCCTGGATTCTGCTAACAATGGAAGATTTGATCAAATCAATGTTGAAAATGCTCACACTACCATTGAATCCATGGCAATTCACGATTCTCAATATAGGAATTCCCGCTCCATACCATCAAAATCTAAGCAAGAAGACCCCGCTTTAACACTTTTACAAGCCCAAGTAGCCCTTCTCACACAAAAACTAGAACAACTTCAATCCTTTACATTTCAACAGAGTGAAAATGGTGTAAGTAAACTTGAAGCCATAATTCTGCAATTGGCTCAAAGGCAAGACACCATGATAGCTCAATTTCAAGAGAGTGATCAAGCTAAGGACGCCGCCATCAAATTGTTGGAAGCTAAAATTTCCCAATTTACCTCTTCTAATACCCACCAAGGGCACGGGCAGCTACCTTCACAATGTTACCAACCTCACGAAATTGTAAATGCCATTTCCTCAAGAAGTGGTCAGGCTAATGATGAGCCCGTGGTTGTTGATGTTGAGAATGAGGTGCCCATGTCAAAAGGGAAAGCGCCCGAGACTCCTATTGAGATCAAGGTCCCATTTCCCGAAAGATTAGCCAAGCACAAGGAGGAGGCACAGTATGGTAAATTCCTTGATGTCATCAAGAACTTAAATGTAACAATCCCTTTCATTGAGTTGATTTCCCAAGTTCCTTCTTATTCCAAGTTTATGAAGGAAGTCCTAAAACAGAAGAGATCCTTCAATGAGACTAAAACCATAGCTTTCACTGAAGAGTGTAGTGCACTCTTGCAAAATAAGTCTCCACCAAAACTGTAACACCCGGAAATGTACCCTATTTTTCTAGTAGAAATATTTTACGAAATCTTTTCAGCGAATTTAAGTTTTAAATTAGCTTTTTATGTTTCGAGTCGAATTTAGAATTTCCGAGTTCGTATTTGGAATTTCTGTGAGATTCCATAAAATCCCCCGTTTTGAGTCGAGTTTGACTTTTCTTGACTTTTGAGTCGAGTTTGACTTTTCCTTCTTTCTTGACTTTTGAGTCAGTTTGACTTTTCTTGCTTGTTTGAGTCGAGTTGACTTTCTTGACTTTTGGTCCGAGTTTGACTTTTCTTCTGTTCTTGACTTTTGAGTCGAGTTTGATTTTTTCTGACTTTTGAGTCGAGTTTGACTTTTCTTGACTTTTGAGTCGAGTTTGACTTTTCTTGACTTTTGAGTCGAGTTTGACTTTTCTTGAAATTTAAGTCGTCTTTGACTTTTCTTGAATTTTAAGTCGTCTTTGACTTTTCTTGAATTTTAAGTCGTCTTTGAATTTTCTTGACTTTTAAGCCGTCTTTGACTTTTGTTGACTTTTTCCTTATAAAGCTCATACTACCACTTATCCTATTTTCAATCACACAAACACAACATTTCTTCATCACTAAGAAACCCAAATGGAAACCCTTGCCTCCATCCATTTTTCGATCTTCTAATCATCCTAGAGCTTTCGTTCTTTGACGGAATTCACGTAAGTTCGTCTTATTCTTCCCCTCTTAGCTTCCTCTATCCGTATTGGTAATAAAATTACCGTCTTTCTCGCTTT
>JAIUZE010048466.1:0-19694 GCA_022085475.1 Heliosperma pusillum
CACTCAATTCTAGTCATCCAACCTTCAGCTATGATGCATTTAGTAACAGGGGGTCAAGCTGATCTCTACATTGCACTCTTCTGTAGGGGCTGTCTTATAGCAACCATAGGGCAAGCTACACACCTGATATGGTGGTGGTTCCAACTTCATTTTGTAGCTAAGACACTAAGCTTTCCAACCATATAAAGATCATCAAGATTAAATGAGTGTAGCTTAAATTCAGTTGCCAAGAACATGACCCTTATCTTGTTCCTGCTGCGATCACATTTGCTTTAAGTAGGATTTGGTGACTTTGAAGCACCCATAAGCTTGGAGTCTTGTAAGGCTAATCATGACCATGAAATTTAGGCTTTTCCTTGATTACTCCTGTTGCAAACTCCCTTTCTTCAAAAGAATTTGCCCTCAAATTCTTGTGGATCAAAATGAAGAGACTTGCTGCCAAGGAGCTTGTTCTTCTAACCATCAAAGATCAAGTACAACTCTAAGTAATAGACTCTCATGGCCTCCTCCTGGATCATATACTAGAATGGTAAATGGCAAAAGATATGTTGTACCATTCCCAACTTTAGATTGCATACTCAACCAAATAGTGCTTGTTCCTCCTGGATCAAATGCGAGGTGTATGACATCCTCCCTAGACTTCATATGTACCCTTATTCTTCTTGTAGTATCATGAGCTTGTCTATCATTTGGGGATTGTGTTCCACCGGGATGAAATGTACTCATAGCAAGCTTTGAACTCAACCTCCTATCAAGTATCCCAATACATGTGGTACCCAAATCAAAATGTTCATATTTGCACCCCAAGCTTAACTTGTTCTCATTGACTACTCCCTTAACATCCTTAGGTGACCAACACTCTTTAAGTGAAGCATAAGCAAGAAGCAAATCAGCCCCTAGGGTACCTCTTCTCACATTCAGCTCCTCTTCAGTAGATATCAAGTTATACAAAGGGTCACTCACATCAAAACAAGCATCATTCACATAGCACACATCCAAACGAGTGCTTATACAACAAGTAGAACACGAGAAAGCTTCAAGTGGGCAGCTATTGTTTTTGTGCATTGGACTCATCATATACAACACCAAATGAACTAAAACTTGAGCAACATCAAGTAGTGAACATCCCCTTGGTGTTCCACATAATCCCAACAAGTTCTCACAACCATTTTGAGCATTACTCATCTTAAAACACAAGAAGATCATAGCTGGACAGTAGGGTTTAGATTGATCAATTTCACTCCTTAACATGTACGAGGTTGCACCCAAATGAGCAAGAATAACTAGTAACCTCATCAACATGTAATAATGAAAGTGTGGGGATGCAAGAGTACAAGATATACCTCTCAAGATGAAATTTAAGATGCAAGAATCATGCCTTGTGTAGGAGATCAGATTTGGCACAATTGAGCATCAAACAACGCAAGACACTTCTTTTGCTTCACCCTTGATTGACTCCCAACAACTACCACCATTGAACATGACCATGGACTGTCCAAACTTCATGTTTTGAAGCTCAAGTAGTCCTTGGTCGACAATCACCTCTATAGGACCCAAATCAGTAGCTTGCTCATTGATGGATCCACAAGAAAGGACAAGGCTATTCTCTTCTTCATTAGTAGGCTCATAGGTTGAGTTCAAGGAGGTTTTATTTTCAAAACATGGGTTCTCAATGATAGCACTACATGATCGTTTCACTTCAGCACATGTACTCATGACCTTTGGTTTAAGCTTAGACATAGGACAAACAACATCCAAGCATGACACAACAACCATTTGGCCTAAACTCTTATCTTTCCCAACTGTTTTGATGGTTTCTAAACTATCCCCTTCAGTTAAGACCTCATGATTTGTAGGCCTTACTAAGATCTTCTCAACATATAAGGCTAACTCAAGCAAATTATCATATGGATACAACACTTCTACATCAATTCTCTTTGCAATTTCAGATTTCAAGCCATGGTAAAATTTGACTCCCTTTTGCACAACCTCATCATTCATATCACAAACAAAGCTTAACTCTTCAAACAACTTAGCATACTCATGAACACTCAAGGAATTTTGCTTAAGAGTCTTAAATTCAGTCCACAAACTATCCATGGTAGCACAAGGTAGAAACCTTAGTCTCATGTTCCTTTCAAGTTTATGCCATGACCTAATCATACCCTTCCCTTCATTCCTCCTTGAAATTATAAGGACCTTGTACCATAACAAAGCACTATCCTCTAAACAAGACACAACAAGTTCAAGCTTCCTTTTTTCAGAATAACACTTGTGCTCAAAGTAGCATTCAACATCATACAACCAAGACACAAATGCTCTACTGTTTTCACCATTAAAGGAAGGAAGTAATGGTGTTTTACCTTTGCTCCCAAGGGTAGGAGAGGGCTTAGAACACTTATATGGCAGGTGGTACTTCCCTTGGTACAAATCAGGTGGTTTAGGCTCCCTTGGAACACCATAGTTGCTGGTTGTCTTCTTTGGAAGCACATCACCTTCATACCCTTTTGTAAGAGCTTTCAACTTCCCCCTAGCTTCTTCTAAGGACTTGGAGATGGAACCAAGGTCACAAGGCTTCATTATTTGACATGGAACATAAGGCATAACAAACATTGCTACTGATTTACTCACACAAATCAGATTGTACTCCTCTCTTGAAAACAGGTTGTTTTTGTGTTTAAAGTGTACGTAGGGAAACATAAACTCACAAACCAAAGCTCTGATAACCAATTGCAACGTAAATACTCAGAAAAGTATTGATTTGAGTAAGGTTTTGATGGCTTGGACACACACACACAAATGGTTTGAAAACAAGACTGAAAGTTAAACAAATGAAACAAGGATAGGCTCTTCCAAAGCACACAGCCAATGGATAGAGGTTCTCTTAGTCAAAGCACAAAGCCAATGACCAAGATAAGTGAGTCCTCAAAGCACAACGCAAATGAGAACACCACAACTTCCAGCACTAAGCCAAGAAGGTTCACTCAAGCACACAGCCAAGAGTATAAAAAGAAAACATTGTTTTCAATTCTTTCATTCATTCATCAAATCTGATTTCATTAGGTTACAAAGCAAGGCTTATATAGGCCAAGAGAGACACATCTAAGGGTCTCAAATGCATCATCTAATGTACAATAAGTTGTGGCCTTGGCCTTACACAAATCAGAATACTAACTAGGATACAAAAGCATAAAGTAGTAAAGCATAAAGCATAAGACAGAAAACAGGCTGCTCCTCTTTGTCTTGTTGTGCAAGGTCAATTAAGATGTGTAAGACCTTGGAGCTTGGGCTTGGCAGATACCATCTTCAAGTACAAAGGGTTAGGATGACTTTCAAGTCATGCCCTTGTCTTGCTTAGCCAAATATAGCACCCAAAACAGCCTTGGTACAAGACAATGCTGAAATGTCCCTATCTGGACCCATTTGTTTGTTCTTAGCTAAACCTGCTCTTTTATTGTGAATTAGCAAAACCTTTCCTGGACTTTTCTCTTCCTAAGACCCTAAACTAAGAGTATTAGGCCTTGGAACAACTTAATTCATATTAGGGGTTGCCTTGGACGAAGCTCTTTGATGTTGGACCTGAACCGGGTGAGATAGGACATGGACCCTTCTGATTGCATTTTGTAACACTCATAACTCTCTGCTCAGGATGAATTTGAAGACCCATGATAGGTCATGTGAAAGCTATGGATGTTAGCTTTCTCCTTCAAAAAGAATCACCCCTAAAAATTCAGTAGATTTTGAGTTATGCAACTTTGAGTGCAGATTGGTCTTAATCACATACCCAACAGACTTGCCACTAACTATACCCGTTTTGCTCAGGCCATAACTTTCTCTTTAGGATGATGTAGGAGTAACCCAAGGTGCCATTTTGAAGCTAAATGAGTTAGCTTCTTCCTCCATTTGGAATCACTCAAATCTAGTCATCCAACCTTCAGCTATGATGCATTTAGTAACAGGGGGTCAGGCTGATCTCTACATTGCACTCTTCTGTAGGGGCTGTCTTATAGCAACCATAGGGCAAGCTACACCTGATATCGTGGTGGTTCCAACTTCATTTTGTAGCTAAGACACTAAGCTTTCCAACCATATAAAGATCATCAAGATTAAATGAGTGTAGCTTAAATTAAGTTGCCAAGAACATGACCCTTAACTTGTTCCTGCTGCGATCACATTTGCTTTAAGTAGGATTTGGTGACTTTGAAGCACCCATATGCTTGGAGTCTTGTAAGGCTAATCATGACCATGAAATTTAGGCTTTCCCTTGATTACTCCTGTTGCAAATACAGCCGTGTTCCAGGCCGGTGTGGAGGGAGGCGGCAGGTACTGATGTGGTTTTACTTAACCTCGCAAGCGAACGAGTTATCGTTGGGTATTGCAAGGGTCGTATCCCAAGGGACGGTAATTATGGTTCTAAGGCGGTTTAATTAAGTTCTAGTTTAGTTCTAGCTAGTAGCAAGTTGAAGAGGAATAAAAATAAACTAGGCTAATAAGAAGGTAAAGATGCGATGTAAAAACAATAATTAAAAGGAACTAGGGTGGATGGGTTCATTAATGCAAGTATGAGTCAATTATGGTGGGGGATTAGGACTAGTCTAAAGATAGTCTAAACATGTCTCCACCTCTCGGTGTAAGACGGACTAAAGAGCAAGCCTCCAACTCTCGATGCGAGACAAGCCCTAGTCTAAGGTTCGATTGGGTTCTCGCCCTAACCTCTCCCTAAACATCCAAAACACACACAACAACAATACAATTTCAAGCTCTCACTCAAACTAGCAATAAAACATGAGAAAATACTCAAATTACTCATTCAAGCATTTCAACAAACACTTTGTGTGCACAAAACAAGTAGACTTACAAAAGGCTTAATCTTTATGCCCAATTACCATAATCAACCCATAAATTCACATTAAATCCCCCATCTTCTCCTTGTCTAACACTACTCACTCATACTAATGATGAAGAACATTAAAGACGAAAACTTTGATATGGAACAAACAAGAGAAGACATATTCAACATAAAAATTAAGCAAATAAACAAGAACAAGTAATTAAAAGACTAGTAATGAAAATAAAGATGAAGAATTATACCAAAACTTGTAATAAAGGATGGAACTTGGATTAATAATCACAATAAGAATGTCTTCTTCTCTTCAAGTTACAACCCAATTGTTCAAAAACAACTAAAGGAAAGACTAGATCTAAGAATAACTAAGTAGAAAACTAGAGTAATTAGTGCTAATTACCAAAGGATTAGAGTAATGATTAAGAATATTGAAGGCTAAAATCTAGGGTTTATATGTCTAGGGTTGTGTGTCTAAAATGAATTAGGAGAGGGGTATATATAGGTTGGTGAGATTTAGGGTTCAAAATAAGAAAGGTAGTGGAAATGCGGAGTAGAGGTCTCAGCCGGTCGACCGGCCACCGGTGGCCTTGACCGGCTGAGCCCCACTGACTTCAAAGTTGGATTTTCTCGTGGGATATAGGTCTCGGCCGGTCAGCCGGCTGCCGGTGGCCTTGACCGGCTGAGACCACCTGATGATCTTCCAAGTTTTGAGGTTTTGTCAAGTGTATTGGGGGTGCTCAGCCGGCTGGCCGGCTGCCGGTGGCCTGGACCGGCTGAGCCCCTCTGCTCCTTCTCTTCTTTTCTTCCTCTCCTTTTATTCCTTTCTTCCTTCCTTGGTGTGAGTCTTGGGTGCTCAGCCGGCTGGCCGGCTGCCGGTGGCCTGGACCGGCTGAGCCCCTTGTATTCTCTTCTTCCACTCCTTTTCTTCCTTTCTTCATTGAGTTTAGCTTTTGTGACGGTTTCTCGGTTCTCATCCCGTCTCGTCCTTGTCTTGACATATTTCCTGTGAATTGAGACGAAATTAAATGGTATGAGAGTGCACGAGATGAGGGCCAAAATGCGATAAAACCGACGCCAAACAAAACTAAATGCGATGAAACATAAGAAAATAATGAGGGGAAACGGTCCAAAATAATCATATATCAAACCTCCCCACACTTAAACATTACTCGTCCCCGAGTAAGTAAGTGGACAAAAACAAGACACTTATTTAATTAAGCTAAATTAAACTACTAAAATCCGATGAAAGGCAATTAACGGGCCTTCTCCGTCCCTTCAACTCACAACGAAATACAATGAGGTATGTACTTCCTTGTAAGGCAAATGGGGGCTTGCGGAAAAATTTAGATGCATCCAAGATTAAGCACGTAAATGACATAAAAGATGCATCAATCAAAAGAACAACCACTTTCCTCATCTAAGCGGTTGGGTTTCGTTTCAAAAACCAAAGGTCTAGTCCGGGAGATACCGTCTCAGAGTCTCAACGAGGTGTCAACTCCCTAATCATGGCTCAAGCAACCCGATTATGACCCCCAAATGCCAATAAAACAAATTCAAAGGCGGGCAAAAGGGAGGCAAAGTCAACCGTATAAAGCCAAAAAGACACGACTCGAGATTCAACCAAATGCGACCCATGACTAAGAGAACTTAGACTACCGACTTCCTCACGGTTTTCACTCGTCACTCATTTAAAGAATGGGTGATTTTTGTGACAAAAAGTAACCAAAACCACTCAACTACTCGACTTGTGAGACATGCCCGCAATCTAATGTGTAATCCTCTCCTAAATGGTCGCATACGAGATTTAAAGATAGTAATGCACATAAGGTGAAACAAGGGTTGTAGTGGGGATAGGTGGTGGGTCGAAACGGGGTTGGTGCAAGCACCGTTATGGAGATGTGGAGTTACAAATCAAGAAGTTGTCCAAAATTCCATTTCTCCCAAATCATTACAACAAATGAAAACATCAATCTTGAAAGTCCGATTCACTTGGAAAAACATCAAATCCCCATTTATTTTGCAACGTCTTTTTCTACTCGCTTAATGATGGATAAGGAGTGTTGCTTGACTTTTTCTCTTACAAAACATGAAATAAACAAATATGAAGTGATTTTTTTGTTGTTTTGCATTTTTTTTCTTTCTTTTTGTATTTTGTTTTTTGCTTTTATAAAACCTCTTTATTCAATATCAAAGCCAAGTATAAACCAATTACTTCAACTAAAATGAACTTAGCTCGAGTTCACTAAACAGGACACAAATTTCCCTTTTCAAAACACCAAAACAAAGTGACAACTTTCTTGATCAAGGAAGGTTGTTTATGGGATGTAGTTGGTATTTGTAGTAATGCCAAATGAAAGGCTAAGGCTCAAAGGGGATGCAAAAGTTGGTCCTAATCTAAAGGGTTGAAAGTAGGCTTATATGGCAATGTGAGGCTCAAAAATCATAAGCAACGGATTGTTTCAAATTATGCACACAAAAAGGAATACATCTCGCGACCTAAGGAAAGAACGACACACTTGTGCGTGGAGATGTGACATGCCACGCAAGGAGCCTACTCACAACCTATGGAGACCGGGTATGAATGCACCGGTGTAAAGGAGGCTCTAGGTCTCACATGTAAGTAGCTTTGTCGAAGTCTAGGTCTAGCCTACGGTCTACTTGGTCTCACAAGGCTGTCCATGGCCTTTGGGTCAACTCTACTCCCCGGATGTCTAACAAAGGGGGTCAAAGAGGTGCAAGCCACTAGGAGGGGGAAGACACGGTTAAGACAATCTCATCATTGGGGTATCATGTTCCCTTACTAGACCACATTTTGCTGAAAATATTTACAAACTCAATGCAAGGCAAAATTAAAACGACAAACAATTATTCACATGTGACGGAATGCAATTCTAATTCCTAATAACAACCAAATAGATATGCAACATTGTCTAGACTAGCAGCACATAAGCAACACACATCAAGTTCCCAAGGAACATCCTCATCAACAATTTCCCGTTCTCCTCCATATTAATCAAAATAAGCGAAAAGAGCGGAAAAAGGAGAAAATAGTTGGAAAGAGTATACCAAGCGGTCTTCTATTATCCTATTGTTTCAAATGCTCCATGTGTGCCTACATCACTTGTTAGACAAAAACAAATATATACAATGCAATATTTTTGGAACTTTTGAAGATTTTTCGATTTTTGTTGAAATTTTCTTTGAGATTTTTCATCATGCATATACAAAATTTACAAATATGTACAAGAATGGATATTTCCCTCCCCACACTTAAACCGGACATTGTCCTCAATGTCCAAATGCTAGGAGGAGAATGGGGAAACCAAATGAACGTGTTTTTGTTCTTTTTGAGGAATTTTTTTTTTTTTTGAAAAAGTAAATAACATGTTTTTGGTTTTTTTGTTTGTTTTTCTCTACGTGGATGCAAGTTCTATATGTGACGATATATTACATAATTAAATTCTAATGCAACCTAAATGAATGCAACTAGATGTCCTAATTGAAAAAAATTACAACTAACTAAATGCATGCGGAAATGTAAAATGCAAAAAAATAAATTTGGATTTAGGGATCATACTTGTCATTTTGGATTTTGAAATGGGAGCATCACCAACCTTCTTCACTCGGACTCTCCACCGGACTCGGTATGCCCTCCCTCATCGTCACCCGTGCTCAAGGGCATGGAGGGTCCTCCAAGGATAGTACCACCCATAGTCGAGTCCTCACCCACCACCGTCCCATCTCCCGCGATAAAAACTACCCCCGAGTGTTGTGGAGGAGCCCCGTACCAATGGGCATTGGTGCCCTCATCATGCGTGGGTGGGGGCGGAAAGATAGTATCGCTCCAATAATCTTGGGTGACACGAATGTCACCGTAAGCTAAGGAGCCATCTTGGGTCATATATCCTCCATCGGGAGGAAGGTAGAAGCGAGGGTGAAGGCCGGAGGGGTGGTTGTATCCCCGTCTCATGAAATCATCGTAAACGGGAAATTGAGCCACCGATTGGTCGTAGTAGACCCGATCAAGCTTCCGGTGAAGCTCTTGCCGGTCCTTGACGGCCGTTTGTAGGCCTAAGTTCACATTCGCCATGAATTCAATAAGCGAGTCGGGAAGTGGGAATTGTTGGCTTGTGGATCCTTGGCCTTGTTGAAAGGCCCCAAAATTAGTGCCGGTTTGGAAGAAGGGTGGTGGTTGGTTGTATTGTAGGGAGGAGGTAGTGGGACGTTGTCGGTCATGGCCGAAAACTCGGTCGCCCTCGGTTGTGACGGGCTCTTGCTCCGGTTCCGGGTCCGCCTCGATTTCAAGGAGGAAGTGAGGAAAATCCCTCACGATTTGCATTTTTTGAGCATTGGGAAGCGGGACCGAATTTTTCTCTACCCCGCCTACCTTGATTTGCCAATAGTTTTTGTCATCAAAGGGGCTTTTCTTGATCCACTTCAAGGAGTGTTGGATGTAGTCGGTGGTCAAGTAAGTATCCCCCGGAAGAAAGTTAACGCCGGGCAAAGTCCGGGTGAGGCACTTAGCAAGGTAGGTGATGACGCCACCCACCGCTATCGCCGAGGTACCCGCCGGTGAGTTGCTAAGACGGGCCAAATGTACGGCAAAGTGGTGAGCAACGCAAGCTTTAAATGCATGGGGTTGGGTGAAGAGATAGGACCCTAGAATCTCAAGGTCCGGGGTTTGGAAATTATGCGGCTCATCCCGCGCAAAGATAGTAAAACCCATAAACCGGTGCCAAATACGGATGGCGGCATTGTGGACCGTATTGGCCGGTCTCTTCACCCCTTTCGCCTCATCTAACCCCGATATGGCCTTCCATACCCTCCCCAAATCAAAGTCCTCAGGTGGTTTATGAGAGGGGGTCGGGTCAAGTTCAAAATGTCTAGCGAATTCCTCCAAGGAAAGGTTATAATCCCGGTTTAGAAGCCGGAATTGCAAGGATTCTACCTTAGAGTGTCGGTCTTTGGTGACATTTAGGGAGCTAAGAAATTCCCAAGTGAGGCGGGGGGAGGTTCTCTCCTGGATGTCGTACATCCTTTTCATACCCAACCCGGTAAATAATTCAAAGGTAACTCTATCTAGCCCTAGCGATCGCATTGAGGAGCGATGAATGAAACGAGTATTATGGAGGGGGCGTCGTTTAAACAATACGAATTTACCTTTTTGGGGTATGGAGGCAAATTCGAGACCCGGGAAGTCGGGGTCGGGACTCGCGTTGTTGGCCGCTCCCGCCACCAATGCCGCTTGGGTGATTGCCAACTCTCCAGTTCTCGCTCTTTTCCTTGCCGCAGACATGACGATAAATAAAGCTAAGGGTTTAGATAAGGGTAGGTAGTATAGTGAAGGTGAATATGGGGTTGGGTGATTTATGGAGATTTTTAGAGGGAGGAAATTTTAGAGGGAGAAAGCTAAATTTGAGAAAATGATTAAGAGTGAAGGAAAAATAAGGGGTATTGTGAGTATATAGCTCGGTCAGTGGGTCTGAGCCGGTCAGACCGACCGGCTGCCGGTCGACCGGCTCGCCATTTTTGCCTTGGAAATTTTTTTGTGTTTTACATACGAAACAACAGAAGATCTCAGCCGGTCTGGCCGACCGGCTGCCGGTCAGCCGGCTGAGCTCCCTCCCCCAATATTTCTTCAACAAGTCTTCATCACTGACTGTTCCCAGCCGGCGGACCGGCTGCCGGCCTACCGGCTGGGTACTCTCTCCTCTTCCATAATCCTAATTTTCGCCTTGATATATGAGTCCCAGCCGGCGGACCGGCTGCCGGTCGACCGGCTGGGACGCCTCTCCTTATCACTTTTTTCAAATTTTTCTTCACATGGGGTGGTCATAGCCGGGTGGCCGGCTGCCGGCCTACCGGCTCGCACCCCCCTTCACTTTTCTTCATATGCCAAAGTCCAGAAATAATCAGAGGGTCTCAGCCGGTCTGGCCGACCGGCTCGAGCCCCCTTCATCTTTTCAATCACAACGAAATCCAAGAAATAAGCAGTAGGTCTCAGCCGGTCAGGCCGGCCGGCTGCCGGTGGACCGGCTGAGGCCTATTTCTCCGTGTTTTCTCCATTTTTCCTTGTCTTCGACATTTTTCCTCGATCGACTTCCTTACTTAGCCCCGAGATTCGATTTTTCTTCTTTCAAACCGACTCACCTAGTCGAAACGAAGGCTAAGCAAAGGAGGGTCCCACTTTCCTCACGACACAAACTTTATACAAACCAACACGATCCCATCACCAAATCCAATGTTGCACAAGATGAACCATAAATCCAATTGTAACTAAGTTCTAAGCTAAAATGCATGTAATATTTACAAAAAAAAAGTGGTGGTTGTTTGGGGACTCCACCAAACCCGAGTTTTGGGGTTAAGAGTTACTCATCCCCCAAGAGAGGGGGGTCTTCAAGATCCATTTCGTTCTTCTCTTCAATCGGTAGCCCTTCATAGTAGTATTTGACCCGTTGGTCATTGACCTTAAAGCACTCACCGGCTTTGTTTTTCAACTCATATGAGCCATATGGGTAGACGGTCACCACTTCAAAGGGTCCCGACCAACGAGACCTCAACTTTCCGGGAAACAATTGGAATCTTGAGTTGAACAAGAGGACCTTGTCTCCAACATTGATTTCCTTCCTCACGATCTTCGAATCGTGCCATTGTTTTGTTCGTTCCTTGTAAAGCCTTGCATTCTCATAGGCATCCATTCGAAGTTCATCAAGCTCATTCATTTGCAAGAATCGCTTGTTACCCGCGAGATCCATGTTGTAATTAAGCTCTTTCAAAGACCACCTAGCTCTATGCTCCAACTCCAAGGGTAAGTGACATGATTTTCCGAAAACCAATCGGTAAGGCGTGGTGCCTAGGGGGGTCTTGTACGCGGTCCTCAATGCCCATAACACGTCATTGAGCTTTGAGCTCCATTCCTTCCTAGACTTTGTCACTACACTCTCTAGAATTGCCTTGATTTGTCGGTTGGACACCTCCACTTGCCCATTTGTTTGAGGATGATAGGCAAGTGCGACCTTGTGTCTAACCCCATACTTCTTTAGTAGAGCATAGATGGTGCGGTTGATGAAATGAGAACCTCCATCACTAATCACGGCTCTCGGGACACCGAATCTTGGGAAAATATAATCTTTGAATAGCTTGGTCACCACTTTTGAGTCATTGGTGGGAGCGGCAATAGCTTCTATCCACTTGGACACGTAATCTACCGCAACCAAGATGTAGTGGTTGCCAAAAGAGGTAGGAAACGGTCCCATAAAATCCACTCCCCAAACATCAAACAATCCAACTTCTAAGATGCTATTCAAGGGCATCTCATCTCTTCTTCCAATGTTGCCTCTCCTTTGACAAGAGTCACAAGAGTGAACAAAGGCATAAGCATCCTTGAATATAGATGGCCAATAGAACCCACAATGAAGGACCCGAGCTTGAGTTCTTGAGGTAGATAGGTGGCCTCCATATGTGGTAGAATGACAAGCTTGTAGGATAGCTTGTCCTTCCTCATGTGTGACACATCTCCGGTAAATCCCATCATTACATCTTCTATAAAGATACGGGTCCTCCCACACATACCTCTTGGACTCATACCTAAGCTTCTTCCTAGCTTGGTGGTTGAAATCCCCCGGAATGAAATTAGAGCATAGAAAATTTGCGATGTCCGCATACCAAGGGTCGGTAGCGAGCATTGCCAATAAAGTTTCATCCGGCAACCACTCATTAATGGGAACTCCATCCTCCACATCTCCTCTATCCTCTTGGGTTAATCTTGATAAGTGGTCCGCAACAACATTCTCGGCACCCGCTTTATCCTTGATCACCATATCGAATTCTTGTAGAAGTAACACCCAACGAATCAACCTTAGTTTGGCATCCTTTTTCACCATAAGATGCTTGATGGCGGTGTGGTCGGTGAAAACAATCACCTTAGAGCAAAGGAGATAAGGTCGAAATTTCTCAAATCCATACACCACCGCCAACATCTCTTTCTCCGTGGTGGTGTGGTTGCATTGAGCATTGTCCAAGGTCTTGCTCACATAGGCTATAACATGAAGCTTCTTCTCGTGCCTTTGGCCTAAAACCGCGCCCAAGACAAAGTCACTAGCATCGCACATAACCTCAAAAGGAAGGTCCCAATTGGGAGGTTTCACGATTGGAGCCGATATCAAAGCTTGTTTCAACCTACAAAAGCTCTCATGGCAAGAATCATCAAATATGAAGGGAGTGTCTTTGACAAGAAGTGAGGTTAGGGGTTTGGCAATTTTTGCAAAGTCTTTTATAAAACGCCTATAAAAACCCGCATGGCCTAAGAAACTCCTCACACCCTTGACATTTGTGGGTGGGGGAAGTTTCTCAATCACCTCAATTTTTGCCTTGTCCACTTGGATCCCTTTTTTAGAAATGACATGACCAAGAACAACTCCCTCTTGTACCATAAAATGGCATTTTTCCCAATTCAACACAAGGTTAAATTGGATGCAAGTTTGGAGTACTTGAGAGAGGGTCTTCAAACAATCATCAAATGAGGTGCCATGGACACTAAAATCGTCCATAAACACCTCCATATACTTTTCAATATACTTAGAAAAGATAGACATCATAGCCCTTTGAAATGTCCTGGGAGCATTGCAAAGTCCAAACGGCATTCTCCGATATGCGAAGACACCATAAGAACATGTAAAAGTAGTTTTTGCTTGGTCATCCGGGTGAATGGGAATTTGGAAAAACCCGGAGTAACCGTCAAGAAAGCAAAAATACTCATGATTTGCCAACCTCTCGAGCATTTGATCAATGAAAGGCAAAGGAAAATGATCTTTGATTGAGGCGGAGTTAAGTTTTCGGTAATCAATGCACATTCTCCATCCCGTGATCGGACGGGTGGAGATGAGTTCACCGCCCTCATTCTCTACCACGGTCATACCGCCCTTTTTAGGGACGATTTGAACCGGGCTCACCCATTCGCTTCCCGAGACGGAGTATATGATTCCGGCCTCAAGCAATTTATCAATTTCCTTTCTCACAACTTCCCTTAGTTTATCATTCAATCTCCTTTGAGGTTGGGCACAAGGTGTGTATCCTTCCTCTAGTGCAATGCGATGCATACACACTCTAGGATCGATACCCACAAGGTTGTCAATGCTATACCCAAGTGCCTTTTTGTTGATCTTAAGGACATTTAAAAGTTTTTCTTTTTGTTGAAGGTCTAGGTTAGCATTGACAATCACCGGAAGTGCCTTTTCCTCATCAAGAAAAGCATATTCAAGGGAGGGGGGTAAGGGTTTAAGGTCTACCTTTGGAGGGTTCTTACCCTCATCTTCATTAAGGAATGGTGGTAGAGCTTCATAATCCTCATCATCAACCTCCCCCGAACATAACTCATTTGTATCTTGGATAACATCTTCTAGAATATCCACCGAGTAAGCACTCTCGAACATTGGCTTAGACACGATACCCGTCAAGGAAAACTCAATTACATTGCCTCCAACATTGAAAGAGAGTCTTCCGTTCTTCACATCAATCATTACTCCCCCGGTTGCCATAAAGGGTCTTCCAAGTATTATTGGAATTTGTTGATCCTCCGGAATATCTAATACCACAAAGTCCTCCGGTATGTAGAAATTCCCTACCTTTACCGGTAATCCTCTATCACACCCCTAGGTTATTGAACCGATCGATCGGCTAGTTGCAATGTCATGGAAGTAGGAATCATGTCTTGTAAGCCAAGTTTCTTAGCAATAGGAAGTGGCAAGATGCTAACACTTGCACCCAAGTCACACAATGCTCTTTCAATATTCACATTGCCCACCATGCATGGAATTGAAAAGCTACCCGGATCTTGTAACTTCTTTGGCATATGGTTGAGCAACACCGCACTACATTCCTCGGTTAAGGCTACTATCCCATCACTTCCAATACCCCTCTTTTTGGTGAGAACATCCTTGAGAAAGTTTGTGTAAAGGGGCATTTGTGTCACTAACTCGGTGAAAGGTAGTGAAACATCTAGCTTCTTCAACATCTCTAAGAACTTGGAGAATTTCTTCTCCTCGGTCTTGGCTCTTTCTCTATGGGGAAATGGCATTGGTGGGATGTAGGCTTTGTTGGGAGGTGGGGTTTGTTTAGATTCATCACTTCTCTTGGGTTCTTTCTCTTTCTCTTTGTTTTCCACTTCTTCAAGAATCACTTCCTCTAACACAAAGTTCTCATCATCCACAACTTGTTCATTAACCTTCCCTTTCTTGGAAGTCTCACCTCTAATTGTTAATGAAAGAGGTGGACTCTCAACTCCTCCTTTCATCACATCTCTTTTCCTCTTTGGCTCATGCTCATAGTCTTTGTATGGATCTTCTAATTCTTTTCCACTCCTCAAGGCAACCACATGTGCTTGTTGGTGGTGTGGTGGTCCATCCTTAGGGTGAGAGACTTGCATTGGGAGAATTTGCTCTCATTTTTGAAGGTTGATAGGCCCTTGGTTAGCCAAATAAGAATCAAAGTTCCTTTGTTAAGCTTGGACGTTTGAAATGTCGGATCTCAAGAGTTTGAATTGTTGCTCCGCATTTGCTTCACGTTGTGATGCCTTATTTTCCATATTCCTTAGCATTTGCTCAATTGAAGAATTGGATTGTTCACATGGAGGTGGAGGTTGTTGGAAATTTTGTTGTTGTTGGGAATTTTGTTGTTGTTGGAAGTTGTTGTATTGATTATGGTTGTTGGAGTTTCTTTGTTCTCTAAATGGAGGGGGAACATATGAGTGATTGTCACGTTGGGAAAACCTCCTAGAATCGGAATTTTGGCCATGGTTGTGAAAGTCCATAGACCTTAATTAGACTCCTCTAATTAGTTTCTAAATTACTTGTTAATTTAGTATTTAATGATCTATGTAACATGAATGCAAATATAAACACATTTATATAAGAGAAGAAATTTCCTCACATTGATATGGAAAATATAAGGGCACAACAAGAACTCCTTCTTGTTGTTCTTGAGATACAAATATGGATGAACACAAACAATCTCCAAAGTAGAAGATCTCCTCTAAGTTGCACCAAGATAAACCCAAATAATCTACCCTTATTATTAACTAGATAATAAGATAGATATTATACTACTAATATTATGACTATATTACTACACTAGTAATACTTAGTAAATATTAGTATTTGAGAGTTTTTAGTGAGAGGAAGAATTTTAGAAAGAAGTATAACAATTGCACAAAATGAAGTGGTAAAATAATGAACACAATTGCTCATTTTTAAAGCCATTTGGCCGGACCACTTAGTCCATAAAGGACTCTTATTTTGCTTAATTTTATCACATGCATTAGAGTGGAGTGTTGTAGAAAAGATGATGATTGTTTTATACTTGTTATGTCACTTTCAAATGCTAACTAAAGAGTATAAATAAGAACAACAATCATCACCATTCTAACTACATACCAACCGGCCACAATGGCCTAGTTTGGTCCATTTTGATTTTTGATATTTGTCTCACAAATACTTATTGATCATATGGTTAATTATCTTGTATAATTAAGTGTTAATTTGATCATATAACAATTATATGACTCAATTAAATAAATAATATGTACTTAACATTTTAAGTAATATTTTACCATTATATCAATATATAATGGGTCCCACAATGCTTAGTTAATTTATTTTACAACTCCTTGTAAATATAATTAACTAATTACCTCTATCTCAAAACCTCAACTAATTTAGTAATTTAACGATTAATTACTAAGTTAAATCTTATTTAATCGTATTAAAATAAGATATAAATTTATTAGTCAATTATCGCATAATTGAAAAATAAGTTTAATCGAATTTGAGTTCTTAACTCAATTTCTAATAATTAACTCTCGTACATATCGAATATATGTAATGTACTAATTAACTGTATCGTATACAAATAATTAGTTACTATTTGGATTTCATCCTTTAGGTGTGACCGAAAGGGATCAGTTGATCACCGCCGTCAAACGACAATAACGTCAAACTCTAGTTAGCCAACCGTTATTGATTTACGTTAATCAACTGACTAATCATATATGTAGTCAATAATTATCCCAATTATATTCCTTAATAAGATTTATTATGTGGCGCACTATTTGTGGAGGACACCTACTCCAACAATCTCCACTTGTCTGACACAAGTGTGCGTCACCGATTCTCTTGTCTCTTTATCACATCTCCCACTCAACGCAAGGTGTCTTTCAGGTCGCACTTGTGATTGACAATATCTAGAGTGGTTTTCTCGATAGGGAGAGTAACTGTCTGACCGGAAAATCTACCATAAATCTCTTTCCGAGCGTGGCCACGCATTTACAGTAACTTCTCCTCGAGTGGCCTAAAGATGTTTTTACCCAACGTGGGTGGACAATTCCTGTTGATACATCTACTCTGTATGATGCAGATCACCATGATCCAGAAGAAGTCCATCGGCCTCCTTTTACGGCACGACCTAGAACATCAACCAAAACCAATCGGAAACTGCACCGACTCAGATAGACGGTCGCCAGTCAAAAAAATCGACTTATAGGAATAAGATAGAAGACCCTGCCACGACCAGGCATCAAATAATTGAGTTAAGGGTCTCTACAATGTCACTGTCCGACAGAGTGTCATACAGTCTGTCTATGTAAACGACCAGTCATCTCCATGACCCCATGGTGCTGAACCAACCATCGATCGACTTACAATATAGTCATTTCGAGACGTCACCTCATTGAGTGACTAGGGACAAAATACTAAGTTCGTCCTGTTCACTTGAATTGAGTTCAACCTTTCTTTCAACCAATTCGGATAAACAAAGTATTAAAATTTAGTCAAACTAAATAATGGAGTTTTTAATGAAACTATAACAATGAATGCGATTATCAAATATTTGGAAAAATTGATACGCTATCAATAATTTCATATCTTATAATCTTTAGCAATTCAGGTACATATTTCAATCCCCATTGAAATGACATGACTATCATGTTCAGCCTGCAAAAAGCATGGCTAATGGATTAGCAATACTTGCATCTTTCCATCGTTCTGATTGCTATTTCTCTTTGTCTACGTAATCTCATATTACATAAAACTTTCTGAGTATGTGTCTAGGTTTGAATCTAGACTTAGGACTCTTGGCCTAAAGGTAGCTCCCACTGTTTTACCAGTATAATGGGATAGGATATACAGCTATATGAACTATTTCTAGTCCCTCCAATACTGTCGAATCCAAGCTACTTTCATATGCATCATCATATGACGCAATGTACTCCATTTCCGTTGATAAATCCGCAATGATAAACTGCCTGGAACACTTCCAGCGGATACATGACATTTATATTTGAAAATGTCATTCCTACTTGGAACCTTTCCAATAGTATTTTCTGTTTGGAACTCTTCCAACAGACAAATCTTCTATGAAACACAGCCAGTTCGTGATTTCAAATCACTTTGATCAGTTTGGAACCTGATATGAAGTCTGGTAAACCCTTACAGCAACTCATTTAAACTCCAAACCATGGAAATATCTTTTAGTCCTTCGCACAGTACTAAGGCTTGTTCTTGATGGCTATCAAGTGACTCTCACTTGGATTTTGATTGACAAATGATTCGTCCATACTCAAAGCATGCGAAGTCGGATCTGAGTATACATCACAGCGTATAGAAGTTGATCCGCAGCGAAGCAAAAGGACTCAATATGGATGTGTTTCAACTTCCTTGAAATAATCAAAGACTATTTCAATATAGAATTTGACTCAAATGTTAATATCCTTTTAGATTTATCTCCTTAAATCCAGATATCTAAAAGATGTATTCTACTTCTCCAAAATCTTCCATCATCTAAAATGATCAATATGTCTCCACATATAAGACTGATGAAAACCATATTACTCCCACTAAACTTCATGTATAAACATAATTCCTCGAGATATCGAGAAATATTTTATGACATGATTGACACACTAATTCCAAATCTTTAGTGCTTACTTAAGACATCCTCTTAAGCTTGCAAATTAACTTAGGATAGTTAGGATCTACGAACCCACAGGTGAATATAAAATATACTACCTCTTCTAGAATCGTATTCAAGAAGGTGGTTCTTGAGATCCAGTTGGCATCATACTATTATGATATGCTGTAATCGCTAAGTATATTAGAATGGATCAAAGAATTAAGGTTGGTGCAAAACTCTTTGCCTACCAAGTTATCTTTGAAAACATTTTAATGTTCATCCATGCAAATTTCGATCTTAAAAATCAATTTATATTGAAGAGGTCGTACTTCTTCAAATAAAATTTACCAGGTCACATACCTGACCATCATGCATGGAGTCCATTACGAATCGTATGACTCTAAGCCATAGCAAGAAGTTGTGACTAAAAATAGTCTTTTATAAGTCACATATTTCATCACTATTAAGGAGTGATAAAATTCCACCTGACCTCCTAGGTTCCGAAGAAACAACTACTGAACAAGCAATGAGGCAAACTTTTTTCCGGACCATATGCTCAGTTTGTGGCTCTTGAAACATTTTCTCCCACTTTGTCTTATCAAGAAATAATCGTATTTTTATTGACAGACAGCATCACGAGTCACAAACGCTTTGTTCTCGTTGTCAATGTGGGATTATTGAGCACTTGTTTCATTCAAATAACTTATAAATTAGGTACGCTACCTACCCATATTGTATATGGAATGAAATCAGACTGTTTTAAATGTGTTTTAATATGGTGGGAAAAGAAATAGCAGACAAAAATATTAAGATCCCACGGTTAGTCAAATGGCTCATTTTGACTTTGATAAAGACAAAACCATATCGTATAAGGTTCTGTTTCTCTATTCAACAACACCTTATCTAA
>JAIUZE010048467.1:0-14896 GCA_022085475.1 Heliosperma pusillum
AGAGTAGATTATTTGGTATCATCTTGGTGCAACTTAGAGGAGATCTTCTAGTTTAAAGATTACTTGTGTTCATCCATTTTTATAGCTCAAGAACAACAAGAAGGAGTTCTTGTTGTGCCCATATATTTTCCATATCAATGTGAGGAAATTTCTTCTTTTATATAAATGTCTTTATATTTGCATGCATGTTACATAGATAATGAAATACTAAATTAACAAGTAATTTAGCAACTAATTAGAGGAGTCTAATTAAGGTGGACTTTCAGGGATCACCCAAAACCAAATCAAAGAAACTTTCTTTCCCTTATCACTAAAGAGAGAAGCCAAATGGTGGTTCACCCGTCGTCTAAAAGATGCCACAAAACCAATGGAGTGGGAAGAGATCGTCATAGCTTTCCATCGTAGGTTTAAACCTCAATCCACAATGTCATCCTTATTAAGTAATTCACGAAGAGAAAGTGGGGAAGGTTCCCAAAGTAATGGGGGAGAGCGAAAGAAAAGCCGAGTGGAAACCTCATGTGATGTTGACACTACCATTTCCTTAGCATGTCCCGTTCCATCAAATGAAACCACCCCAGGAAGTACTTTATATCGTCCAAGAGTTCTAAACCCGTTTACCTCACCAACAACCCCTTGTGAACTTTGTGGAGGAATAGGGCATGTACCTCAAAGATGTGGGAATAAACTCACACCATTAAACCCCTTTCACCCACAATTTCGCCAAGCCCAACCTACTAATGCACCCCATACCATTCCATGCTCATCGTTTCAAAATGGCCAAGTAATAGCAAAAGTAGATGCCAAGTTGAGGGAAGTAATCCAAGCACAACACAACATGTCCTCATACTTCTTTTCTACCATAGGCTCACTTAAATCAACCATCATGTCTATCCAAAAGAGAGTAGAAGAGTTAACCCCGTCGAGTTCAAGCCAAACCACCCAAGAGAGTGAAGACCCGTTAATAGTCACATGATTGGTGACAAACCTTTTGATAATCCTTTTGGGAATGGTGAGATCTCAACCGAGGACCAAGAATTGAGAAGCCTATTGTCCCGTGTAGAAAGCCCTACCGTTATTCTCCGCGAGCTTAAAAAGAATTGTACTTGTAATCCAGGAAAGAGTAAGGAGCCCATCTATAAGCTGCCCCACGAACTTTACAATAATCCTTCAATAGCCAAACCAACCCGAGCCCCTACACAAGAGGAGACATCCCGTCTCGAATCTTTGATCATGACTTTGATAAGAGCTCAAGGGAAGTTAGAAGAAAGAGTTGGTGAAGCAACGATGGAAAATGACAAAGCTTTTTCAAGGTTGGAGGCAAGGATTGGCAAGACATTTCAAGAAGAAGAAACAACCCAAGATTTTTCCAAGGAACCTCCCCTTGTAGAAGGGAAGGTTATCATTCCTACAAATCTTAAAGATCCAGGTTGTTTTAATATTTCCTTCACATTGAGTCTTCATAAGGTTAGAAATGCATTATGTAATTTAGGGGCCGCTATTAGTGTCATGCTCTTTACCTTCTATCAAGACCATTGCCCAGTGCAAATGAAGATTACAAATACTAGCCTTCAATTGGCCGATGGAACTATGCATACTCCAGCGGGAATTGTGGAAGATGTCCCCATTCGGATTGGACACTTCCTTGTTCCCGTTGATTTTTATGTAATCTTTTCAAAGAAAGGTAAAGACAACTACATTATATTAGGAAGACCTTTCCTAAATACAGTTGGGGCATCTATCGATATGCAAGGAGAGAGGATCACTTTTGAAATGGAGGGATCACGTGCCACTTTTGATAGGAAGGGGAATGTAATGAGTGTAGAAGATGGTGACCTCGAAGCATTCAAAGCTTCGGAAGTGTATTTGGATGAGATTGCCATGGGTGTTGACAAAGGTAAATGAAAGTTCAAGGACAAAATCAAGCTACAAAGAGCCCATATCCCTTCACAAGGCTTAAGGAGGGATAGAAATTCAAAGTCTAGCATGACTTAAAAATGCGCTTGTCGGGAGGCAACCCAACTCCCTCTCTTTACTTTCTTTTTATGCATTCCTTATTCCACTCGATAGACAATGTTTGATAATTTTGTTTAGGACTATTTCATTTGGACACTCTTTTTGGATTTTTGGGTTGTAATAGCTAGGAAACAATTTTCATTTTACTTGTTATTTACATTTTTCGAAATGCATGCTTAGTTCATAATTTTTCGTACTTCGAACTGGAGTACCTATTGAGATGAAAAGGAGCTACTCTTGGCCCATGTTGTCAAGCCATTAAGGTTAGTAAGCATGTTCAAGGCCATAGATAAAAGGTAAGAGCAAGTAACAAAGAAAAAAAGAACAAAATCCGAATCAGCAAACCTACCCGATCGGATTCAGGTATACCCGATCGGGTAAGTGTTCTGTTTCGTGCTTTTTCCTATTTTCTTCTATAAAATCAACTTGCTACCTTTGCTTTGCTGCTATTATCCCGTGTTCTTCATCTTTAAAGCTCAAATCTCTCAAAAACCTTCATTTCTTAGTCATTTTTTGCAAAATTTGTCATCATAGTTCATCCAAGGCAACATCTAAGCACTATCAAGTAAGTTAGTTCTACTTTAGTTACTTCATTCTCTCTATTTTTCAGAAATCCAACATGAACAAACCCTAACCCAAATTTGGGGGTTTTTGATTTTACTTGAAAAACTTGTTTAAATTGGATTTCTAATGCTTCTTACATGTTATAGAGTGAATGTTAGTGATTAATTAGCAAGCTTACTATGATTTGAATGCTCATATGCCAATTAGAATACTCATCTCTACTTTATGCTAAAAACTCATGCTTAATGGTAGTATAATGCTTGAATCCATGCTTTATACTTTGAACTTATGCTCTTATTGTGTTATTTTAGCATTAGTACCTTTAAGTAGTGCCAAAACTCAAGATTCAAGTGTAATGTTGCTCAAAATCTTAGTGAAATATTGTTATGCTTAAAAACATCAATTTGTGCTCAAAATTAGCATGATAATGTTTCACTTATGTAATTATGCTTGAATTTGTGCTTAAAAGCCTAGTATTCTAACACTTATGCTATCAATTTGTGTTTATGATAAAGTGTTCTAATACTAGTTTCTTGTAGCAAATGGCACCTAAACTAAGTCTTAGGAGATCAAAGAGGGCAAGAACTACCAACCAAGGGGAAAGTAGTATAGCCCGTGAAGAGGACGTAGAAATGCTAGAAGCCGACAATCAAACCGGAAATCAAGGAGGACAAGGGGCTATGCATGATCCCGATTTTGCGGATGTGGAGTTTAGTTCGATCAAGCAATGGCAAAGTTGGTTTATTATCAAGAGCAAAGGTATGAGAGCTACCAAATTCCTTGATATTTCTTCTTTAAAGCACATGGATCTTTATAAGCATGTCAAGGTATTATTTAAGGGTCTAGGAATGACTAGTGGTATGAACTTTAATTATAAGACCTACCCCCAAATTGACCCTTGAATTCTTGAGTTCATTTGAGTTGCAAAGATCTAGGTAAAAAGACTCTATTCCTCAAGTTCTGTTTCAATTGTTCAACAATGACTATAGTATGGACTTAGGGACCTTTGCTGACCAATTCGGTCTCACCCATAGGGATACTGTTACCTCACCTCCCGAGGACTTTGATATTAGCCATGTTTGGAACACCATTTCTACTTATCATGTCTCTCGTTGGGACCATATCCCACACCAACACATCCATCATCCCGCCATTAGAATCTGGCAAAGATTCATGGGATGGACCTTCTTGGATCGTGCTGAGCCACATTTGGTGAGACGGGTAGAGTTGGATATTTTAGGAGGGTTCTTGAATGTAAATGGTGATTAACTGTGGTCGATTAGCATTCCTTACTATTTTGCTGTTCAATTGACTAAAGCCACCAATCCAAAGAACACTGGCATTGTTTATGGAGGCCTTATCACTCGCCTTGCTACGCGAGTTTGTGGTTTTAACCAAGCCACCACTGACCTCCAGGCATTGACTACACCTCCCACCGAGATGGGAAATGGGTTGGATTTCGATTATTTTGTGCAGCTTAATTGGTTTCGTGTCTCTCACCCCTATATGATCTGGAGGATAGCTGGCCGTGATTCGGTCAAGTTGACCAATAAAGTGAACCAGATTCCATTGCTTAGGCAGCGTCCTCGACTTCAGGAGGGTGAGACCATCTTACCCCGTCCCACTTATTTTCTTCCTGTTGGGGATATTACCCCCGATGACCCCCCTGTTCAGATTAGATCCCGCCGCCCTGAGGTAGGATCATCCTCTCAGTCGACCCATGCTACGGGCGACGTGACTGCCATGTTTCAACCCTTGACCATGTCCATTGATAGAGTCCAGTCAGACCAGCAGCTTGCTCTGCACCCCATTTATGATCACTTTGCGAGGCAAGGTGTGATTAGACCTTAGGGCCCCCACCCGTCTTTCTATACTTGTCCCGAAGGGGGGTATGATACTGCTTATGATGCAGGTGTGCATCAGAACGGACCTGATTACTGTGGTATTGACTATGGCGTCGAGAGTTTTGGAGGATATGGAGGTGATTTTAGTGGTCACCAAGTAGATGAGTACCAGTCCTTTGGAGCCAGCAACCCTACCGGGATCGTTGCTTCTAGTAGTAGTTATTATTCTGCAGATGATACCTACTACACAGATGCTTCTGGATCCGCATCCGAGCCGCCTTCTTCAGAGAGGAGAGGCCGTAGCTGGTGGTCTTTGGGATGAGATGATAACAAGCTCCCCTTGTTTATACTAGCTTGGGGGAGGCTAGACATTTTGTAAGCTTTTCTTTCTTTCTTTTATTTTTAGCATTTTAGTTTTCTTTTTAGCCTGTTTTCCCATTAGAATTTCATCTTGTTTCTCTGTTCTATGTGCTACCAACCGTTTCTCGGTTTGCTTCTATTATAATTGCATGCACATTGTGGACAATGTGAAATTTTAGCTTGGGGGAGGATTTGCATTTAGGACTTACTGCATTTAGGATTGCATTTAGATTTTTACTTTTCTCATTAGCTTATTTTCTTCTAATTTTCTTAGTTTATTTTTAGTTTATTTTTTCCTTGTTTGTTTTTATCATTTTGAAAATCCAAAAAAATCAAAAAATCAAAAAGACAAAAAGAAAATATCATTTCCATCTTACATTTCTCAATTTATAGTTTTTATAAGCTGATGATTCATTATGTTATGAGGAATTGTGCATTCATGGGGATGTCTTGTACACAGTAGGTAGAAAGTTGCATTTGGACTTTATTAAGCTTGATCTTGACTTTGGCAAGCTACTCATATTGTAAGGTAGAGCCTCCAATGGTCGGTACATCTGAACCCGATCCCTGTTTAGGAGTGAGTAGTTTCTCCTTATAGTCTGTGTCACATCAAAACGCATAAGTATGGTTTTTATTCCATTTTCTATAAGTATTACTATCATGATCTACATTTTGAAGCCATTTACTCTTGTTCACATTTCGCATTGCCCAAAAACACCCTTCTTTCTAGCTACATTACATTATTGCCTACCCTTGTTGAGCTAGTAACTGACTATATGTGTAGGGGTGTTCTGTACTTTTGCGATATTATGATAATGCCACCATTTAGTGTGAACCTCCTGTCTCGGGATTTCTGATTCCCGTGTTTTTCAGTGAAAGAAAATTTGAAAAGAAAAAGGAAAAAAAAAAGAGAGCTTTGAAAAAAAAAATGACGAAAGAGAAAAAGCTCAAAAGAGAAAAGAAAAGAAAAAAACAGAGAAAAACGCTCCCATGAATGAAAAGGAAAAGAAAGAAAATTTTTGGGAAGTCGTAACTTGATTTGTCATGTTTTTAATAAGCCAATATGCTGCTTTTGGCTTTGACTATTGTTTATGGAAATTGGTATGATTTGGATTGAGTATCCACTACACATTTGGTTATTACTAGCTTGACTTAAAGCCACACATGACCAAAATCGTTTGTCCACTTTCTTACCCAAATTTCCCAAGCCTCTTCTTTATTTCTCTTGGCTTCTTACATTACACTTTGATCATGATTAGTCTTACTTAATGAATTTGGATTGTCTACCATACTAGACTGCGAGCACATTCTTATAAGTTGTAGATAGGAGAGTGTCACTTCAAATTTGAACCAATATTTCCTATTTCACAAAAATTTGAGTGAAGAGTGTATCGAAAGAGTCCATAGTCAATAAGATCATGCAAAAGTTGAAAAAATCCAAAGAATATTTTCTATGCTGCGCCGTTATGTAAATCTCAACCATGATTCACACTTTCCTTTGCCTTTGTTGTTTCGGGTTTATGATTCATCTACTTGTTAAGAGCTTATTTTTGAGATTTGGATGATAGATTAATCATTGTTTGCTACCCTTGTCCTGGTTATGATTGTTATGTTTGCTTGAGGACAAGCAAGGGTTTAGCTTGGGGGAGTTTGATAAGCGATATTTTGTACTAATTTATCCCCCGTTTTAGCTCGATTTCTATATGATTTATGTACTTTGTTAAGTGATTAACGAGCTAATATTACTATTCTAGTTGTTTTGCGTGCTTTGTCTCGTTTTCTAGGAAATGAAGCGGTTTAGCTATATTTTCTTACTTTATGGAGCAAAGGCACTAGAATATAAGTTTACGAGGAACCGATGATAGCAATTTCATGATTGGATCACAATTCCCATTGCATCATTCCTCAAAGTGGATTGGTCTTGACTTTTGACTTAGTTTCTCAATTAAAACACAAGCCCAAGTCAACCAAAGCCTGGCCCAAGACCATTTCCGAGCTGCAAACTACCAAAACAAGGCATAGGATTCCGTGCCCAAAGAAGAAATTTGAAGAGACGAAAGAAGATCCATCAGGGTTACATACCCGATCGGATTCACCATATACCCGATCGGGTCTGTACGCTGCTGAACGCCTCTTGCCTCTTCTTCTCCAAACTTTAATGGGGATGTTTATTGTCTTGTCTAGGGTATGAATCCGGATGAAAAAGCTCAACCTTGCAGCCTTATAAAAGCCTAAGATCATCAACATTACAAGGAGAGATTACAAGAACACATAAGAACACATTAGAACACATTACAAGACATTACATTAGATTACATTACATTACATTACATACCAATCATATTATCATCTCTTACATTTAGCAATTTACATACAAGTTAGATTATAGTTTATGGTTTTGTATGCAAGTTTAGACATCTTACTTCAAGCATTTTCTCTAGCACTCTCTACTATTTTATCATTACATTTTGGTTGAAATTCGTTCTTATTATTTTCTCTTACATCGTTGTACTTCCATTCCCGGTAATTCTCTATCTTTTGCTTTCATTATTTTCAATACCATTATGTTTATTTTATAATAGATTCTATCACTTTCATAAACCATGAATTATAATCTACTTAGCCTTCTTTTCGTATTATCATTGTTGTTAGTAATCCCGCATAAAAGTAATTTAGTCAAAATTAAATCATCGTTTAATATGTCTCATTTTACTTCACTTAGTCATATAATAATCATTGTAAATTTCATCATTAGAATAATAGCCAATTTAATATTGATCATGTCAATCATTTTAATATCCCTAATTCATAGTTTAATTTCCTACATCTTTTTCCTCTTAATTTATTTAATCACATAAATTAAATCTAGTAGTACAGGATTATCATTATGTAAATATAATAAATAAAATTGAAATATTGAAATGATTTGCTTGTTAAAATGAATTAAAAGAAGGATCGATACCAATAGAACCATCTAGTTTGTTTCTTCCTTTGCTTGTGTCAAATTCTATAACTTTGTTTAATGGCCATAAACAATTGTTTGTATTAGTCAATTTCAGTCTTAGAAACGAGAGTTGGGATGGGAATTAGGACTTCCAATAGGGGTTTAGTGACCTAACCAGGCTGAAAGGACGTTAGGACCCATTAAAAAGTCGGTACGAATCCGAGAGGAATATACCGCTACAAGGCTTAGACAATCGTAGTAATTCTAATATTGGTATCAATAAAGCTTTTTAATCATTTGACATGAATTTCTAATTCTCTATATCAATTTGATTAGATAGTTTATTTTATCATTTTAGTTAGTTTATTATATCGTTTTATTTTATTGCCATTAGATAGTTTTTATTGTTGTTTTTATTTTATTGTTGTTAGATAGTTTTTATTGTTTTTATTAGATCATCGTAATTTTTATTGTTGTTTAGTTAGTTTATTTTACCGTCATTTTATTACCGTTCTTAGATAGTTTATTTTATTGTCATTTGTTAGTTTATTAGTTTTCTATTATTTTAGTTAGGTAGCTTTTCAATATTGTTATTTTAATTATCGTTCTTAGTTAGATTTAATTATTGTCACTTTCCTTTCCGTCAAGTAGACTAGTTCATTTTATCTTGCAATTTTATTATCGTCATCAATTAGATTAGATTTATTTTTATCGCAATTTCCATACTTGTCATTTAAATATCGTCATTGTATATTTGTCATTTTATTTCATGTTAGTAGTTTAGATAATCACCTCAAATAAATCGAACTTAAATAAAAATCACCTCATAGCAATTCATAGTTAACACGTACTCCCTGAGGATCGATCACTACTTCCCTAATTACATTCTTTATGTTGTTAGTCTAAGTGTGGGTAACTATTTTTGCATCGGGACTGCGACACAACCGGTCAGTAAGAGTGGGCCTGGTGAGACTAGTAGCTCACAAGGCAAGGCAAAGAGCAAGGACAGTGACATTGAGTGCCACCATTGCCACAAGACTGGGCATTGGAGGAGGAACTGTCCCGTGTATCAGGACATAAAAGGAGGCCGCGTCACTCCTGTTGGTATGTCATCCTATATTCATATGATTGAGATTAACCATGCAAGTTTCGGAACTTGGGTACTTGATACGGGTTGTGGTTCTCATCTGTGTAATCATTTGCAGGGCCTAAAAAACATCACACCTCTCGGAAAGGGTGATGTGGACCTGCGAGTCGGGAATAGAGCAAAAGTTGCTGCAGTCTCAATGGGAATATATGTAACCCAACTCCCGAGTGGATTTGAGTTTTATTTATATAATTGTTACTATGTACCCAGTTTATCTAAGAACATTATTTCTGTTTCCGTGCTTGATAAAGACGGATTTTCATTTTCAATAAAAGACAATAGCTGTAACAACCCGAAAAGTACCCAATTTGCTTATGCAATAGCTTATGGATACTTTTCAGTATAACTTAAGTTTTTAAAATAGGAATTTTTGTTCGGAGCCTTATTTTGAAATTCCGCGTTCGTATTTGGAATTTTTGAGGGATTCCATGAAACAGACCGTTTTTAGTCATCTTTGACTTCTTCCTTGACTTAAGTCGTCTTTGACTTTTCGACTTTTTAAAAGCGTCATTGACTTTTCTTGCTATTTTAAGTCGTCCTAAACTTTTCTTGACTTTTAAGTCATCTTTGACTTTTCTCGACTTTTCAGTCAACTTTGACTTCCGTTGACTTTTACCGACTCGTCTCATAAGTTTGAAGACCGAAATTTTATTTAAAAAAATAATATTTTTGATTTATTTTTATTTAGATTTATGAAGATTTATCATAATTTAATATAATTATTTTGAATTTATTCGGAATTTAAAGAATAACGTTTACGGTTTTAACCGAACGTCATTTAACTATTCCCGACGCATCGTAATGCGCGCAACAAAATCGAAACTCGACTTTGGCATGAGGCACACGTTGATGTCATCGCTTTCCACTCACCATTAGATGTTTTATTTATTTTGATTAAAATAATCAAAATATCTAGATATTTACTTACTTTATCGATCCGTCAACGAAGATTACGCAAATCGAGCAAAAACAGACCGACTCCTCACCATGCCACACGGTCCATTTAGTCCTCTAATAGGGCTTGATATTTCATTACTTTTGATTATAATATTATAATATCTAGATATTATTTTTACTTTATCGATCAGTTAACGGAAATTACGCAAAACGATCGAAATCGGATCCGTCTCCTCATCATTCCACACGGCTCCATCGCCTCTTTTTGTCCTTGATATTTTCTTTCTTTTTCATTATAATAACATATTATCTTGATATTTATTGTAATTAACTTTATCGTTAATTATATTAAATCGTTTACCGTAAAATAATTAGTAAACGCGAGTCAATTACGTAACAACAATTTCAAAACTCGACATCCACTTGGGCCTATATGTACACGGCTCAACACACCACACTTGACTCACAAACAACTTTTCATTTTACAACCAATCAAATAAAGATCAAAATATCACTTTCTTTGATCGTTCTTCGTGTTCTTCGTCGTTCATCATTTGTTCTTCATCGTTCTTGAGCAAATCCTTCATAAAACCTTCATTTCTTAATTAAATCCTTCCTAATTTATATTTCTAGACTCTCCTCTTCGCTCTCCATCTTCAAGTACGGTTTTATTTCAATTCCGACAAAATCGTTTTTAAGACTTTAATTATGGAAAAATCATATTTTAAGTTCTAATAATGTTTTCTTGTCATTTCTTATAGGGGAAGACTTTGAAGACGAGTTTGGAGACTCGTATATTTTAGGTGAAGATTAGTAGGAGGGATTCTTGGTTTATACTTCTTATTATTTTGGTGCTACTTGATTTTAGCTAAGCTAAGGTAACGATTCCGAGTTACTCGACGATATAATGTCACATAGCCTTAGTTTCTTAGGTTTTAGTTTATGTTCATGTTATAGTATTTAAGAGTTAAGTTAGTAACATAGCCTTTAATTTAATTTATTTGGATTTTGGTTCATCTTTATTTTTGGTTCATGTTTTATGATTTATGGATTTTTAGTTAGTAATATGTTAAGTAGTAATTATTATGTTGTTTTTATGATTTTTATGTTGTATGGAAGTTTTTGTGATGTTGGATGATTTTTGATGATTTTATGTTGTATGAATTTTTATGATGATTTAGTGTTCTTGATGATTTTTAAGTTGTAGTGAATTTTTATGTTGATTTATGGTTCTTGATGAATTTTTATGGTTTTTCATAAGTTATGATTTTTTTATGTTGTTTATGAACTTTTAACAAATTTAGTGTTCTTGAAGAATTTTAATGATTTTTACTAAGTTATGATTTTTATGTTGTTTATGAAATTTTAACAAGTTTAATGTTCTTGACAAATTTTGATGATTTTTAATAAGTTAGGATTTTGTATGAATGTTGTTAAAATGGTTGTTTGATGATTAAAAACAAGTTGGAAGTGATTTGATGTTGTTGGTGGTGTGAACCGTGAGGGGAGGACTGAACCGGGTCCAAACCGGACCGGTCCAGGCCGGTTCAGACCCGGTCTGGGTTGGTCAAGGTGGGTCCGGGTTTTGGTCTTTGGGTTGTGTCGATGTTTGATTGATTGGTTGTTGTTTTGACGGGTTTTTAATTATGTTAAGCATGCGGGAAAATATTAGAAAACGGTTTTAGAAAAATTAAAGCAAAACAGCCTTTTTGAAGCCAAAACAGCCCGTGGGCCCATCCAGGCCCATATTGGGTCCGGCCCAATTCAGCCCGTGGGTCCCACCTTGGGACTCGTGTCGGTTTTTGAGTTATCGTCATTTTTATCGTGTTTTGTAATATTTAGCAAGCGGGAAATATTAATAAGTAAAATATTTAATTAAAAAGGTTTTCATAAAAAATTAATATTTCTCACATGTTAGAAATTATAATACGAGTTTATAGTTTAATTTTCTATCCTTGTAGTCAATCGGGTTTTCGGAAATGTTTAATATGTCACATGTTAGAAGTTTTAATGAAATAACATGTATTGAATATGTTGATTTTCATGTTTATGTCTATGTGATAAAGACTCTGTTTCTAGCCGGTTTGATCCAACGGGTTTGGACAAACTAAGATCTAGTCAGCCCCGATTTGACTGATGACCCGTCGCGGGACTCGGGTCGGGGATTTGTCTTCAAGTAAGGTTGTATTTAATTAAGGAATTAGCCTTAGTAGATATGAGGCGATATGTTATTTGATTATGATTTATATGCAATTAGTAACATGTTAGGAAATGGTTTCCGTGACTGTTTAATTATATGGTTGGTGTCGTGTTGACTAAGTACCCATAGAGAATTATGAGTATATGGCGTCTTGACCATTCTAATTCTAGATGAGTAGCTTGGACCATGACATCGATAGGCCTTACTATCTTTAACGAGTATATAGTTCACTGCTTGATATCTTTTGTGTCACTGGCTTGGGCCTTTTGATACCAAGCCGGGGGCATGGCATCCTAAGAGTTCCGCTTTGGGAAGGGAGCCAGCTTAAGTACTAGCCATCTCTGCTTAGGGGGTCGCCTAGTAGAGTTTCTCATAGACGGTTATGTCATGGGACGGGGAACGGAATAGCTGTTGTCGCTAGGTCTAATCAGTCTAGGACTAGGATGTTTTCCTACCTTGTGGTATAGCCTCGAGTTACAGAAGTCGACTATCGGCCGTGCTAAGAACTTATGCCTGTTTGTAGAAGTATCAAGTCTTTCATGTTTGTATGATTCTATGAGTTTTAGAAGGTGAGATGCAAGCCGGCTAAGATTGATAGAGTTTGGATTACCGATTGTTAACTGATTCACATGATTACGTGTTTATTAGGGTTTGAGTGTATCACGGCCATGTTTCTGAGAGGAACCTCTGAGCTAGCATACCAGCTTCCCTACCTCGAGTTATAGTTTATGATCGGTTTCACATGATAGCTTTCACATGCTAGGGTATATGTTAGTTATCTGTTTCATAACATGAAAAGCATATCATATATGTTAAAGTTTTGTATTTTCCGTATACATTGCTTTTATGTTATTCATGTTTCATTAAACTCGACATTTCGTGGCTGGGAGAACTCGGAGTTACTCCCCACTGACTGTGGCTTCCGTGTTTATATTTAATGCGGTCGAACAGGGGGTGATGCATATTTTGGGTACATGGACGAGCTAGCGAGCGAAGTATTTACCTTGGACCTATATTCGGTTCTTAGATTGTATATTATTATATACTCTTTTTATTCCGTATTTATACGGGAGATATGTCTCCCGTCTTGTATATTTCTTTTGTATAATATTATTTCCGTTTTGTAATAAACCTTTTTATTTATGACACCTTCGTTATGTATTATATCTTTTATGTATTTAAATAAATTTTTTTCTTTCCGCAAATTTGAGGGTGTCACAGTTGGTATCAGAGCTATTTTGCTCCCGACGCACGTTTGTGTACCCTTGTATAAATAACTTGACCTTAATAAAATAATAAACTTGTGAGATAGAAGGGTAGGATGGGTAGATTAGGATTTATGTTGTAGTCTATTTGTTGATGCTAATTGTTAGGAGTAACTTAATTTGTTTTGTTTCTTATGAAGATGGTTGGACCTCATATAGAAGAGATGGATGTTAGTGCCAACCAAGTTCCTCCTCATAGAGAAGACAATTGCCAAGAAGGCTATGCTTGGGTGGCTAGCCAAATTGCCAGGAGCAATATTACGCCTTATGGTGGTGAGCCGGACCCTACCGAGCTCTCGGAATGGTTTCGAGAGATGGAGAACCAATTTGACTATTACCAAGTCCTTGAAGAGGACAAGGTAAGGATTGCTCAGTTCTTCCTGGTAAGGGAGGCAGACTACTGGTGGTCTATTTCCAATCCCACCGCTATTCTAGAAATCAATTTCGAGTGGGAACGTTTCAAGTCTCTTGTTGAGGACCGATTTTGCCCCTTGAAGTTCAGTCAGCAAAGACTCAGAGAATTCATCGATTTCAAGCAAGGTGATTTGATGACCCAAGACTTCACTACGCAATTCAACCAGCTTGCTCGTTTTGCGCCAGGACTCATCAATGATGATGAAGATAGAGCTTTTTACTATCGTAATAAGCTAAGTGCTTTGCTCCAAAGCAAAGTAAGGAGGAGCTCTACATCTTTCGAAGAATTGTATGATGATGCCCTTCGGGCCGAGGACTCCATGAAAGCCTTTAGTGAGGGGGCAAAGATGAAGAGTCCATCTCCTTTTTCCTCTTTCAATCCAAGGTCAAATTTCCATGACAAAGGACGTTTCGCTTCCTCTTCCTCTAATGCCGATGGTAAGAGTAAACGTCCATTCTTCCCGAGCAACAACGATCTTAAGGATCGTATCTGTTTTGGGTGCAAGCTGCCTATGCATCCAGGTATTGGCTGTTTCAACAAGCCAATTGTGTGCTATGCTTGTCGGAAACCGGGACATAAGTCTAATATATGGCCTGAAAAGAAGAAGACAGCTTTTACACCAGATACTTCTGGGAGACCAAGGGGTAGAACTCTAATGAGCCGCACTAAGGCCGATGTTCAGCCAGACGTTATGACTGGTATGTTTTCCATTTAAGAAATACCGTGTTTAATTTTATTAGATACTAGAGCTTCGTTATCCTTTATTTCGAGGAGATTACCCGATAAATTACCTCTCAAAGCTTCAACTGGAGAAAGTACTCCTATATCTTTACCGTCCGGAGATAGGGTCAGGTAGTTTTCTTTTAGCTATCGTAAGGGTGAGTGGAGGTGTTTTGAAGGAGTTTCGAATATGATACCTAACCGTCCTATGGAGCTAGTTTCGTGTTTAAAATGATTATAGAAAATGGAGAATAAGTTTAGGAAGGAACGATCCTAGTGGTTTTAAAATATGAAAGCTTGAAGTTGCAATATCTTTTTGAGGATCGAAATAAGCCTAATAATAGTTGTAGTTGTGGTTAGGAAGTAGAGGGATTTTAATGTTACTTGAGAATTTGTTGTCGTTAAATGTTGGACCATAACGAGAACAAATACTTGGTGGAATTAGGATTTGATGACACAACTTGAGGAATATCGACATAAGCGAAAACCGATGTATTGAGAGTTTGGAAGAGATAAATAAATTGATT
>JAIUZE010048468.1:0-12365 GCA_022085475.1 Heliosperma pusillum
AAATTTGGTGCATGTTATACCTACTGACCTCAAAATGTTTGTGGTCAAATTCGTGATTTTAGGGATTAATTTGCTATTTATTTTGATTTTTGGCGTTTAAACCGAGTTAACATGCATTTTATGAGTTAAAAGTTAACTAAAAATAGTTGCATGTTGATTCTGGCAATGAAATTTTAATATGATCTCACATGCATTTCTTAAATATTGTATGTAAAATTTCGTGATTTTTACTTATGTATTGCATGTTTATTGATTTTTATACGATAAAAGTCGATAATATGAGATTATAATGTTCATAAAATTGAAACGTCCATTTATGGTCTTGAAATTTTTTTGTACATTTTAAATTCTGATTTTTATACTCTTGGTGAAATTTCATAATTTGTTTCACTGTTTTACTATATCTAATGTTTTTATTTGATAAAACCATTAAATACAAAGCTATTTGTTCATAAAATTAATTTAAATTTTTTGAGCAAATGTTTTTTATTTTTATAGTTCATGGAATTGTTCCAGAATGTACAAAATCAGTTTAGTTAATTAGTTGGAAGTTAAATGGAGATTTAAAATGTTGGATAGTGATTTTAATGGTTAAAAAATCAATGAAATCACGTAAAATCGAAACTACAATGAGCATGAATGTGTTTAGGGCGATTTTTTGGCGTGAATTTTGCAGCAATTTATTTTATTTATGGTTGAATGAATGAATGTCATTTATTTAATAATTTATGCAAATTTTGTACCTAGTATGGCCTAGTTATTTTTTAATCGTTATTACCCGTAATGTAAGGGAATAACGGTTTGGTTGTAATTTTATTGCGATCTAGTATCGCCGGTTTGTATAATTTAAATAATTTTATTTTATAGAATAAATGTATAATAGGAATTTGTATATTTGTATATTTTGTAATTATTTTTTATGAAGACCGGTGACTCCTTCAAGACGGTGCCATTTTGGAAGGTGTTCCAAGTGAAGAGGCAAGGGACCAAGGAGTTGGTTTCCGAATTTGTAACTATCTAGTTAATTTTGATTAGCTAGGTGGCCATACTAGGATTTTATTGGTTCTTGGTTGCTTGCTTTATTTCCGCTCATGCCAAAATCGTCACACATGCATTTTATTTACCGTTATTGTCAATTCAACGTTATTCATAATTCACCGACTTAGTTCACTTATAGAGAATTAATAACTAAATTGACAAGATCCCTCACATGTTTAAAAATTGAGATTAGCCTTACCAATTAATAACACCTATGAATCCCGTGTATATTAGGGCTACCACGCTCGTGGGTCCCTTTTTACCTCTGGTAAGTAGGGTGATACGATCACAAGCTAAAATTGGATTGGACTCATTGAGATAAACGTTATCTTGGGACTAGGAGATGGATTTAGTTGAAATCCGTCAACCAAGAGTTCTAAGGGTAGAATTAGTCAAGTAACGACTTACCATTTCTAGATAAAAGTAGCATGCGATGACTATTTTTATTTAAAGATGGGTCTTGGAATCATTTATATAATTTAGTGAGAGGTCATTATATGAATGCTAAACTTGTTAAAATGTTTTCAAGTAAATTAACAATGAATGTTTATATATTTCTTTTTGTTGTAGTTACCATATTCGCATAATGTCGACATCATCAAACGTTGCAACCTTGGGTAAGGACTCATGGTTGAGATCCGTCATGGACAAGTGTGTCCTAAAGGATGACAGAAGTAACTTCGTTGAATGGGAGTCAACGATCAAGAGCGCCGCGTTATCCGATAACGTGCTTCGCTACTTGGTCGAAGAGCCCCCCACCGAACCCGCGCCAAGATCGTCCGCGGTAGTTCGGGGTGAATATGACCTTTATTTGAAGGTTGCTAATGACGTCAAGAATGTCGTGATTTGGTCAATCTCACCCAAACTCAAACTCCAGTTGATTTCTCTCAATGCATATGCGATATTCACGAGGATCACTTCGATGTTTTCGCAAGCCCCTCAAATTCTCCAATATGAGGCGATTACGAAATTCTTTGACACTAAGCTTCAAAGGGCCAAAAAGTTGGCCCACACGTGCTCAAAAAGGTTGAGTACGCGGACACCTTAGAGCGTCTAGGGTGCAAGATTCCAAAGAATTTGGTGGTGGGTAAGATCCTTCATTCACTCTCACCTAAGTTCACCAAATTTAGGGTGAACTATAACATGAATGGCATGGACAAGAGTTTCCATGAACTCCATGCACTCCTTACCCAAGCGGAGAGGGACATGGAGGCTAGAGGGAGTGAACCCAAGGATGTTCTTTCCATGAAAATGAAGAACATGAACCTTGGGGTGAGGAAGGACAAGGGAAAGGGTAAGACTCTTTTCAAGAAATCCGGCAAGGGAAAGGGAAAAGGCAAAGGTCTTTTATAAGGCCAAGCCCAAGGTCAAAAAAAACACGCGGGGAGGCGGATTGCTATTATTGTAATGGCAAAGGGCATTGGAAACGCAATTGCTGAAGTACTTGAAAGACAAGAAAGACGGGTGTGTGACAACGTCAGGTAAAATTCTTTCATCACTCTATATGATAGATATTAACTTTGCTAGTACATCTTCTTGGGTATTTGATACCGGTTGTGGTACTCACCTTTGTAATCATGTACAGGGGCTGAGGGACGTGCAAGCACTAGCCAAGGGTGACGTGGACCTGCGCATTAGAAATGGAGCTAAGGTAGCCGCAGTTTCCGTGGTCACCTACGTTCTTCTTTTAACCACAAAATGTTCTTTTTGGGGTTTTTTTTTAGAGTTGTACTTTAAATAATTCTATTATGTACCACATCTACCAAGAACATTTATCGCCATTCCGTGTTAGACATGGAAGGATTGTCATTTGGCATTAAGAACAAATGTTGTACTTTTGCTTTTACTGAAATGGTTTATGGCGAGGCCATTTCTATTGGAGGTATTTATGTTCTAGATATTGCAAAAGAGGTCTATCATGTAGAAAACAAGAAGCTCAAAACAGGTGAACCTAATCAATCAGACCTTTGGCATTGTCGTTTAGGGCACATAAACGAACGACGCATAAAGAGACTTGTTTCATCTAAAGTACTCAAACCATTCGATTACGAATCTTATTGTGTATGCGAATCTTGTCTTCTAGGCAAGATGACTCGTGCTCCTTTACGGAAAAGGGCACGAGCACAGTGAAGTATTAGACTACAATACGGATGTATGTGGTCCAATGACTATCCAAGCTAGAGGTGGTTATCACTACTTCATTACTTTTACCGACGCCTTGAGTAGATATGGATATGTCTACTTGATGAGGCATAAAAGTGATGCTTTTGAAAAATTCAAAGAATTTCAAAATGAAGTAGAAAACCAATTGAATAAAAAGATTAAAACCCTACGATCCGATCGTGGTCGTGAATACTTGAACAATGAATTTGATTCACACCTAAAAGATTGTGGTATAGTATCACAATGGACTCCTCCTGGAACACCTCAATTAAACGGTGTGTCCGAAAGGAGAAATCGAACTTTATTAGATATGGTTCGATCTATGATGAGTCTAACAGAGATTCCTGATTATTTTTGGGGTTTTGCTATCTTATCTGCAATATTTTCACTAAATCGAAGCCCGACTAAAGCGGCAAACAAGACTCCATATGAGATATGGACAGGAAAAGTCCCTTATTTGTCATTTATGAGAATTTGGGGATGCGAGGCTTTTGTTAAGAATAAGTCTGACGATAAACTCGCACCCAAATCTGACAAATGTCTTTTTGTAGGATATCCAAAGGAATCATGTGCTTATTACTTCTACAATAAACACGAGGACAAAGTGTTTGTGTCTCGTGATGCAGTCTTTTTAGAAAATGATTTTATTTCTAAAAGACAGAGTGGGAGAAAATTTGAACTTGATGAAGTCCAAGAGCCACAAACCAAAAAGGACGACGAGGAAAACGTTCCCTCTTCGTCTGGTACGTTCATTATTCTTTCGGAACCTAGGAGGTCAAGGAGAATTAGTCATCAACCTGATAGATACCTTGGTATTATAGAGGAAGGTGATGACTATAATGTGTTACTTTTTGAAAGTAACGAACCTACTACCTACAAAGCAGCCATTTCTAGTCCCGACTCAAAGCTATGGCTAGGAGCCATGCAATCCGACATGGATTCTATGTACGACAATCAAGTATGGGACTTGGTTGATTTACCTAAGGAGGTACGACCTCTTCAGTGTAAGTGGATCTATAAGATCAAAAGTGGCATAGACAAACATAATGATGTTTACAAAGCTAGATTTGTGGCAAAAGGTTTCACCCAAGTTCATGGTCTTCACTATGACAAAACCGAGCTAAATTGGGGGTTAAAATCATACAAATATTCACTTATCACATATATTAGACCTTGTATCTTAGTAGCATAAAAAAAGACCAATAGCTCGTAGAACAAACCCCAAGAAAGCTATTGTTTCTTGTTTTTCAAGCTTCACATTCGGAGTAAAAGACACTCAGCTACCACATAGAAAATATGACTTGGTAGCAAGAATTTTGAGAAATTGATCTAGTAGATAGAAAATTCTTACCTCAAAGTATTTAGTGTCCTTCCATAAAATCTCATTGTCCACCGCACTCAAAAACTTCAGCACGAACACTCCACAATCATAGCTATACACAAAGATATTAATTATGAATTAGTAGTGTTTAACATTCAAATACACGATTCTTAGTTTCTTGAACTAACTGTAAAACATTAGTAAGGAAGATAAACACTTACATTGTTTTTTGTTGAGTGACACAAACATTATCAAAGTTCATCATGTGGATGTACTTCAAATGCTCATATGACGGTGTATTGCCCAGAACACCCGCAACATTGTACAACTGAAAGTGAAAAGGTAAATCAAGATTTGAAAATTTTGATTTATACATCTCAAACACTAAAAACATTATGTTGGAAAAGAAATCGTACAATGTCCATCGTTGTACTCGTTCTCAGGGTCACTAAGTAAAGACATGGACGAGTCAAGTATGTAACATTTCTTTCGTTTCAAATCACAGACACACGACCACCAATGCTTGTCTTTTATGATAGGGATAAAAACCTGAGATAGTATCAGGAAAAGAAGAATAAGCAACAATAACAACACTAAAAAGTTTTAATAAGCACAAACAATTATTAGGTAAAAGAGGTTCTTGACCTTTTCAATAGATCTACCATCAACAGGTATGTAAGTGCACTTCATATAATTACCCCAAATAGAAGGTTTTTTCTCCAGATCAACTGTCTGCTTCAGACAAAACACAAGTTATTGAAGTTTATCAACCATAACATAGGAGATCTGTTGTTGGCAAGTATTGAATAAAAGCTTCTAAAAAAATGATAAAACTGACATATACTGTTGTTGGCAAGTAGAGGAGATCTGTTCTACCCACCGTCGACTTAATTCCAAACATATCAATGACCTACAAAATAAAATTTGTTAGGAAAAAAGATACGTGAAAAAAATAAAACATGTTCAAAGATAGTGAAACATGAGCATGGAAATGAACTTCAAAAAGGAACTTAAGATGCTACTTACCTGATCCATAAGAAAGGCACGTGGTCTAAACGACTGCAAAGCTATTCTGGTAACTTCCATCCACTCCGTCGACACCATAGCCACACTTACATATTTATAAAAATGCAATTAGTATATATATCACAATGGAAACGAATTCAAAAAACAAAATTTAAGTAAATATGAGAACTCAGTAAGAGTTGCTTACTCTAAGTCTTTCTTTGCTCTCCTTTGCCAAACAAACTTCACCAATTCATTGTCAGTGTAAGGTAGTAGTTGATATCCACTGTCATAATGAGAAAATATCATTATTGTAGAGCTTTTATTCAGCTAAAACACTAATGTATGTAGGTGTTTAAAAATTGAGTATGAAGAAGGTTGTTACCGAGGTACAGAACTCCATTTTTCTGCATCTTGTTGAACTTTTTTTCGTAATATGTTTTCATTGCATGTTATAATGCGATGGCACACCCTCAATGCATAACGTGTGAGTAATTTCCTAAAAATGAAAAATCAGATAATTTTAAAGTGTTTCAAATGCATGTAATCTATTTTATCAATGTATAAATAAAAAGTGGATGTTGAAAAAGTAATCTTACATTCATTAAGTCTATTGAATAACCATTTTTGGAGCCTTTGAAAGTCTCCAATATGCGCAACAAGTGGAGTCCATTGTCAATTTGATCACAATTCAAACTTGACTTAGGGATAAATACCTCAGGCATCATCCAAGAAACAGATGTCACAACTGGCAACTTTGGTTCTAGAAGGCTGATGAGCAAGTCTTTCTGTATGAACAAAAGAGAGCTTAGTTTTTTGTTCCATTTTTTTTCATCGTATTTCAGTTTAACACCTTATTTTATGTAGTTTCACAAAGTTAAGTCCAAGGTTAACACTTCAGAAGTGCAAGATTCACATAACTTAGCGGTTAGATTCACAAAATAAGTACACCGATTTAACCTGGCCCTCCCATGAACGAGTCCAATGTTAACAATTCCTAGTTTTACATATACGACAAAAAGTCAATTCCATTGTCAACCGGCCTAACCTGGCCCTCCCATGAACGAGTCCGGGTCAAAGTCAAACTACACCGATCTAATTCGCCACTAAGCTAGCAAGGGTCCCTTTAAGCTAATCTACTCTAACTTCCAACCCACCCCCACCCGGATGGATTTTGAAGAACCCACACAACATAAATGCCCAAAAGCAAAAGAAAAACAAATGTACCGTAGGTTGTATGTAATCAGCATATGTAACAGCCGTGTCCTTCATAGGATGAGTGATTTGCAATTTGCTATTTCCCAAGTTGAAACAAAACAAAAATGGTGGGCATGAGCAAACGGTGATTGGAGTGAAAATATGAAAAAGACAGAAAAATACACTAAATAAGAATGGACAGAAATGAACTGAGGTTGAAATTGAAATGGGAACACACAAAATACTTACTAATGACGCTCCAGCAACATCAACATTGTCTAGGTTCTAGAAGAAAAAAAAAGGAATATATGTCAGTATCAATTGTAAGTGCACAACATATAAATAAGACTTGGATATAATAGATAGTACTAACAATGTCTTTCGGAAATGACACAAATAAACGACAAGGAGAATCACGTGATCTCAATCTCTCGTTATTGTTCAGGATCTCACACCAAACATGTATGACATGAGATAATACTCAATCACCTTCAATGACAGTCTTTAATTCGCTCCTTGTCAATGTGCTACTTTGACTTTTTAACAAAACCTCACTACATACCAAAGCAGCAAAAATAAAAAATCTGTTGGACAGAAGTAAAAATGGAAATAGTAGACTAGGATTCACAATAATTTTCCTTCTTTAAGTAGGGCATATGTTTGTGAATCCTACGTCTAAGGTTTGTGAATGTGGGATCTTAGTTTGTGAAACTCCTATGAAAACTCATGAAAGCGATTTGAACAATTTATGATCAAGTTTCACAAAATAAGATATAAGATTCACAAAATAGCCACTAGGATTCACAAAATAAGACATGGTTTTGCGAAACTTATAATAATCATTCCGTCATGTTGAGTATTTAATTACAGCTAAGGTTTGTGAACCTTGACTTTTTATGTTGTGAAACTTCGACCTAAGTTTGTGAAACTACTTGAAAATTAGGAATTTTCCTTCTTTAAGTAAGGCATCTTTTTGTGAATCCTACACCTAAGGTTTGTGAATTTGGGATCTTAGTTTGTGAAAGTCCTATGAAAACTCATGAAAGCAATTTGAATAATTTATGATCAAGTTTCACAAAATAAGATATAAGATTCACAAAATAGCCACTAGGATTCACAAAATAAGACATGATTTTGCGAAACTTATAATAATCGTTCCGTCATGTTGATTCAAATAATATCATCACAAAATAGTATCATCACAAATAATATAATTCTTTTTTAAACAAAAGAAATACCTTCCATCATATGAATCACCAAGTATGAAATCAAGTATCTTTTTCTCGGCTTGATTCAAATCCCCAAGAAGACTAATGTTTCTTTGGAGATAAGGAGACCGAAACACCTCCGCGGCAAATGCAACCCTCTTACCTCGAACATTCTCTGGAATTTCATTGTCATTGTCAGGAATGTCAAAATCAGTATCACCATGAACATCCACTGGAAATAGAGGAAATGGCACATGGACCGTCGCTGGGGTACTGCATGGAACATCTGATACATCATCTAACTTTTCTAAACGTGGGGATCGACGACGAGTGTACACCGCTTGTCTACTGATAGATGGTTTATGTGCAACTGGAGTATCTGGTATTACAATGACATTAGGATGATGAACAACAAGGGAAGGGTTAACATTTGTGTTTTCTAACAAAGGTGAAGGTGTTAAAAGGATAACAGGGGAAGTTGTATTTGCCACGACAGGAGATAAATGAGAATCAGGCTGTTCTGGAGGAACGTGTTCCTCTTCTGGAGGCATATGGTCTGTGTTGTGTGTTGGCTGTGAATCAGGCTGAGCGTCAGGGTCAAGAGATGAAGTTGTGTTTGCCACAACAGAAGATAAATGAGGTTGTTCTGGAGGCAAGTGTTCCTGTTGTGGAGGGATATGGTCTGTATTGTCTGTTGGCTGAGAATCATCATCCGATGAAGATAGGAGACGAAAACTAGGACAATCTGGTGGCGAACGAGGTTTTTTAAGCTTACGAATAATTGTGTCCACTTTGGTTCTCTGAGACACTTTTACTCTTTCTGCAACTATTGGTTGCATAGCGTCACCCACAACATTCAACGCATCCAATAGTTGAGCTTCAGACCAACCCCATGACGACCCCCAAAAACTCTCGACATTGTCCTTACCCCTTACATTATCAACATTCTCATTATCTTGAAGATCTCGTAAAACATTCTCTACCACCTTGTCAGTATCTACAACATGATCTTCCACATTGTCCTTACCCTTAACACTATCCACATTCTCATTCTCTTGACCATCCCGTAAAACATTCTCTACCACCTTGTCAGTATGTACAACGTGATCTTCCTCATTGTCCTTACCCTCATTCTCCTCATCTGATTTACTTTGTTGGGATAAATTAAACCCGTACGCTATACCATCAACAGCCGCGACCATTTTACAAACTACTTCTGAGGAAGGTAGTTTGTTCAAAGCTTCACTAGCAACAGATTTGTACTCCACAAAAGCTTTAGCCAAATTATTTGCCTTGCTAACAAGTTTATCAACAAAGACATTATTAACTTGGCTGCTAGTTGGAACATTGTTTCTGTCTCGATCATCTTTATCTTCTTCCTCCAGAACTGAAGGAATAACCTTCTTTGGCATTGGATGTTGCTCAGATACAATAGTGGGCTTGGAAGATTGCACTAGCTCAATCTTAGGAAGTGGCTTATGATTGATGACAATTCCACCCTCAACAGAACCATGACCGAAAGAACTTTTTGATTTTAATTCATCCTTTATTCTCTTTGATATAGCTTTTTTTGTCCAAGTAGACAATGTGGGATATTGTCTACTTACTGTACGAACCATAAAAACACATCTATCTAAATAGATAAAAACCAAGACCATAATAGGCCCGCCAAACCAATTCTCGTTGACTGTTTTTTCTTCAGAAAACTCCTCCTTTTGCCACGACAAAACTTGCTCAACTAGTTTCTTTTTTATGAAATTACACCAATTATACTCCGAAATCAAAGACGTGTCAGATAGGCTTTTAAGGATCCGCAGACTTGCCTTGTTCCCTTTTACACCACCTAAGAAACTTGAGAAGATGTATACAATAAAGTTTCTTTTGAAACCGTCACCACCATCAATTTGTGTAGAAAATTTCCTAAGGATGACTTTAACGTTAATTAGATCACCTTCATATTGACTTTTAAAGTCCTCCAAAAGAGATAAAAACTGTGGAGACTTATCTCCGATTGGTGCTTCATCAACTACCAGTGGTCCCATTGGTATTCCCATACAAGCATGTATGTCTTCCTCTAAAATAGGAAGATTTCCATCCAACAAGCATCCCTTGTACGGGTCAAAAGTAGACACAAGCCAGTAAGACAAGTTTCCTGGGACTGTGTCAGTTTGAAGGTGCAAGAGACCCTCAAATCCGATTTGTTTGATTGCCAAAATTTGATTATCTGATGGTTTATTGGTTGGATTGTTGATAAATTGGTAAATACCAGAAGGAGACATGCTACTTCTCAAAGAAGGCATTTTAGGCATTTTATGTGAAATCTTTCTTTTTTTGTTAGCAGGTTCAACGGCAGTGCACTTACGATTGCAAACAAGCTCCTTCATATTATCTAACCAAGGGGATAAAACACCATTCCTGAATGACCAAATATAAGTTGTTAAAAATGTAGTTTCACAAACCATAGATGTAGGATTCACAAAACGATGGCCTACTTTCACAAAGTCAATTCCTATGTTCACAGCAGTTTCACAAAACTAAAGTCTTACTCACACCACAAACTAAGGTTCACATAAATATTTCTATGTTTCACAGAATCATGTCCTATATTCACAACTAAACAAATATATAGTCATCATATATTAACTTTTCACATTGATAGAGAGACCATTATAAGGTTCACAAAATCATACCTATGTTTCACAAAGTCAGGTCCTAGATCCACAACTTAACAAACATATATACATCATATTATTAACTTTTCACCGTGACTGGCCGACTATTATAAGGTTCACAAAATCATACTTAAGTTTCACAAAGTCAGGAACTAGATTCACGACTAAACAAACATATGTGCATCATATGATTAACGTTTCACCGTGACAGACCGACTATCACAACACAACAAGCCAAGTTTCACAAACCTAAGCTGTAGAATTCACAAATAGATGGCCTACTGTAACAAATAAATTTCCTAGTTTCAAGGAGTTTCACAACCTTTGGTCTTAGAATCACAACACAACACGCCAAGTTTCACTTATATAATAAAAATGGATGTTAAGCAGTTTCCAAATATAATGAACGTTGTTTGTGAGACTATTAGAAGGTTTGGAAAAGATTGTCTAAGTTTGAGAAAATCAAGTGTCGGATACACACGAACAAAAAGGGAGACATTATATCTCATAACTAAAAACAAAATACACAGCAATAACAACACGTTCACTGAACACAAGTTAGAACGCAATTGCTTAATAAAATTTTGCTCTACGCCCCTAGAGCTAGATACCATCAAAACAACCACCGAATCCAACTTAAATGTGGGGTTAAAACCGTAAAAAAACAGATAAGATTCGACAAACAACAAAAGAATGCAGCAAAACAACAAAACTCTTTCACTGATCACTGCTTATAAACAAACAAATTCAGTTGCAAACACCGGAAATTCAAAGTCAGACAGTGAATAACACCATTGCATTGATTAAAGAACACCAGCAGCTACAAAGTATGTACTACTTACTATCTATATTTGTGACAACCCTCGCGAATGCAAAAAGATAAAACATACAAGCATGTGATATTATATAGCGGAAATATGAAGTTTAAAAAAAAACTTTTATACATGCAAGGAAAGAATACGAGGAGTGTCATATATTACAAACTAAAGTACGAATTATACCACACCAAGAGACGAAGTCTCTCTAAAAGGTTAACATGTAAAAGTGATCTTACAAAATAGATGGGGTATTTTCGAAATAGATGGGGTATTTTCGAAATAGATGGGGTATTTTCGAAATAGATTTAGCAACTAGCTAAACAACGTCTAGAGGTGTTTCATCCAGGGACAACGCCCGCTAGCTCCCACCCGAACCCAAAATAGTCAAAGCAAAAAGCCATCCATGCAAGCAACCTGTTCATTCATGAAAAACATGAACGCCACAATCAGTGGGGAGTAACTCCGGGTTCTCCCAGCCATATCACATTAAACGTACATAGAAGGAAATACAAAAGTAGAGCATGCATACATATAGATATACATGTGAGATACGATAAGAATAGATAGGCAATTCGATAATTAAAGATAAGAGCATATGGAATACAAATCCAAATCCATCATGTTATACAAAGACTCGGGGAAGACACTCTTAGGCAACCGAATACGCTCACTAGGGCTTACATCTCACCGTTAGCGGTATAAGTTTGATAAGATTGAGACTCGACAAACAAACCATGCCAAGTTATGCAATGATCATGAATAATCAATCATGTAATCACGCATCCAAACACAATGACACAAAGACGACATCTCTCACGGTAAATGAAACGCACTAACACCGTGTACATGGCAAGTATGATTAAAAGGCATCCACGAGATAAGCATTTCCCTGAACGCATACACGATTCAATTCATTTCGTATATGTGGACTAATTTCCTCCTG
>JAIUZE010048470.1:0-16218 GCA_022085475.1 Heliosperma pusillum
CAGGAAATGACAACGGTTAAAAACCGTTGTAATATTAAAAAGCGGACGTTGTTAAAGCCTCCGTTGTTAAAGGTTTTAACAACGGTTCCAATTTAATGAAAATACCGTTGTTAATAGTTTTAACAACGGTAAGAAGTCGTTGTTATTACTAGGTAACTGTTGTTAAAACGTGTGAATAATTATGGTGGGAAAGATACGAGAACGGTTCTATTAAATGAAACCGTTGTAAAAGGTAAGATTAGTTTTGGTGGGAAATATTATAACAACGCTATTGTTTTTTAACCCCGTTGTGAATAGTTTTAACAATGGTACAAAGTCGTTGTTATTACTAGATAATTGTTGTTAAAACGTGTGAATAATTATGGTGGGAAAGATACGAGAACGGTTCTATTAAATGAAACCGTTGTTAAAGGTATGATTAATTTTGGTGGGAAATATTATAACAACGCTATTGTTTTGTAAACCCGTTGTGAATATAGTTAATTACAACGGAGTATAATAAATAAGCCGTTGTAAAAAGTGTTAATAACAACAGGTATTCTATAATACACCGTTGTTAAAGGTATGATAAGTTTTGGTGGGAAATATGTTACAACGCTTTTAATGAATTTTGAAAAACCGTTGTTATTATTTTTATTATTGTTTTTGAAAAATTGTAATTTGTTCCCCTGCCACCAGTGAAAATCCTGCATAAATCAGCAGCAGTAGCAGCAGCACGCATAAACCAATTTCAGAAGCAGCAAAATGATATATCTATATATAAATCAGAGCAATTCATGTACAGGGCAATTCATGTACAGGGCAATTCATGTACAGGGCAATTCATGTACAGCAGCAGCAAAATGATATATACAACCAAAATGATCTCTTTCAGAGCAATTCATACTTACAACTTGCTCTAATTAATGACTTCTACAAATTAAAGTTTCCTATCTGCTTCCAAAATAATCTAAGTTTCATTTATTCTTTCTTAACATAATGTTCAAGGAGGTATTTGCCCCACAAGTCCCTTACCTCGTCTATATTGTGCTTAGTGTACTCAGGGACATGTGGCGTGTTGATTAAATACTGCGGATAAAACAAATAAAAGACATCGATCAGTAGGGTAACAACAGTATAGGCATACATAATTAGCAACATCGATCATATATATATAGCAGAAAAGATATCAGCTCTAATGAAAAAAAAGTAAATAATAGCTACATTAAACTACTAACTCTTTCTGGAATGCTGATATATCTTCGCCTAATAATCTCCAACATGAAACGACAAACGTAGTATCCACATTGTATGCTATCCGGCTGTTTAGGGACCTATTATTACATAAAAAACGAAGAGACGAGAAGGCAATTACCAATTAGTTTAATGCGTAATTAAAAAAGACATATGTATATGCGTAATTAGTTTAATGCACTTAATTATTAAGGTATTGTATTTGCGCGTACGTACCCCTGTTATCGTAATAAAAGTAGGGCCATCATCAGAATATTCTGTCGGTTGATTGCCGGTTGCTCTTTTCTTCTCAAAGGCCTTTTAAAAAAGGAAAGAGGCCGAAAGTCACATAAACTTACTTAATAATAATAAATGAACCTTAATATTATATGTGCCAAATCATCATCAGTATTATAAACTTACTTAATAATCAACATCTTAAAGGTCTCGGATGGTTGTCTATGCAAAGAGTCCAACCAAAATACTTTCTTCGTGGTCGGATTGATCGCTGATAGCACCCAATGTCTCCTAGAGATCGAGAGACACATCATTATTAACAAGCACAACATGCATTATCATAACCAAACATATAAAAATGCAATTGTATTTGGAATCGTAATATTAATTATATATTACCCGGCTTCATTATAAGGGGCAAAAATGAGCTTATTGTTTTTTGCCAATTCCCCAGCAATATAATTTACACGTTCTTCATACGAAAACATCTCGATATGCATAGATAAAACATTTGGGCACATGAATCCGTATTGAGGAAGTGGATTATTGGTCTCGGCGGGGATCACAACCGAGTTCAAGTACCTACATGCCGGTTTTAATTCCGATATTATAAACACTATATCTTACTTAGTCAGAATCTTAGAATACTGCATGATTTAATTTATTAAGAAACTTACTTCATCCAAACATATAGGTGTTGGACATCAATCTCGTCAAGGCCAGCCCAAACGGCTAGCATTTCCCAATCCAGCATTGCTTGGCGTTCTACCCCTACAATATCATGCTCGAGCGGAACCATTATTAATTGCTCGCTTGCTATGCGTCTCTCAGCCTCCTTATAAAGCTCCAGCATCGCCACCGTTCGTACTTTTTCCATGTAAACGTTCCCATGAAATTTAGTACTGGATAGACTCCTGACCTCTTTCAGCTTGGGGAAATGATGCGGTGTGCTACCTTTCACAACCGACATGTGGCTAACTAAATTAAGTTGCTCTTTCAATGATGAGGCGATAGGAGAACTTAAAATATAAAGAGAGTTGATTAAATACCTCATCAAGTTGTTGTATTGACGAGGTAGTAGAAAGATTATTGTCTATCGAGTTAGACTTATCCATGTTTTTTGTTACCTACAAAACAAAAATATAACCTATAAATTTCACTATTTATGAAGGTGATGAACAAAGACAAAAGGCGGGTTAAATTAGATGTATTTTTCTAACCCCGGCTACATTCTGTTGAATTTTACGATCACGAGCCAGGAAAATGTGGCTTTGAGGCCATTGGACAAAACCGTTAACCGCATTTGCCAGTATTATTAGGTCGTCGCGGACTGGGACGGGCAGTTTACGGGTTCCATAACCCTTCGCGACTCCCTCTATCCCCACTTTTGAATGCTTCGTCAAGAGTGGTACGCCATGAACCAAGATGGTTTCCGCTGAGTCCTTGGGCGTTGGGTATATGAAACCCCGGGCAACAATCACATCCTCTTTGAATGAAGGGTCGGCGAGACGAACAACTACCCGCTGTTTTGTGGCCTAAAGAATACACATTATTTACTAAATACCAAAATATAATAGATATCATAAATGATCTATATTGAGTATATAATGTAAAGTTAGTTACAAGTATTTATTGTTGGTGGGTAGGCTATTATACTTGAACATGTCCAGACCAGATTTAGCACTGACAGCATATACTACCTTCTTATATTCTACATACCTCCTTATTGTCACCCGTCTTCTCAGCCGGCTCCTCAAGTTGCGTCCCCTTTTCAGAGTTATTTACCTTATAAAATTAATTAACCAATCAAAGGCATGCAATGGCTGCTGGAAAGAACAAATGCAGAGGTTCAAAATGGTTAAGTCGTATTTACCTTATCGGCTTGAGGTATCAAAACCTCAGCAGCATTAGGTACCTCACCCGTCTCCTCCAGTTGCGTCCCCTTTTCCGACTCATTTACCTAATAAAATAAACCAATCAAAGGCATGGCTGCTAGAAAGAACAAATGCAGAAAAAAAAAATCATATTTACCTTATCGGCTTGAGGTATTAAAACCTCGACAGCAGTAGGTACCTCACCCATCTTCTTAGCCGTCTCCTCATGTATTGGCAAGGTAGTAGTGTCTGCCTCTTGACAAATCTGTTGCACTACCTCACCCTTTTTAATGACATCCTCCATCATCTTCAATTCTTCTTCGGAAGGCTTGCCTCCAGAATTCATCTTCAGTATCACTGAGGCCAATAACTGAACCTGCACGCCCAAAATGTAGAATCAGCAATTTGTTAAAACAATAACATGTGAATTTTAAATGACAATAACAAATGGTATACGTACCATGTCAGCCTCCCCCTTATTTTTCTTCTTCTTGTTCGAGCTAGTTGTCCCATAATATTTCGTGACTCCGACATGTAATGGGACGCCCCTCAATCGACCTGGATGCTCGGGACGGCCGATCGCTCTAGCAAGAACGTCGTCACGACCACTCGGAGTGAATTTCCCTTCCGCACCCTCCTTCAGAACATTCTCCTATAATATATTAAATAAACTTAATTTAATTTTTGTTACTAAAATAAATAGATAGTTAGACATACAAGAATTGAACAATAAAGTTATTAAAAACCCGTCTTAATAAAAATAATACTTACTATGTTGGCCACGACTTCCTGATCATATTCGTTACATGTTCGGGATCCTTTAGGCGTGTGCCCTTCTTTATAAGTTACGTGCCGATTCAAGTCGGTCACACCTTTTGACACCTACACGTTAACTCAAAAATAATATATGTATACATGTATATCAAGTCCAAGTATGATTAAAAAAATCTAATATATAGATGCTACTTACGAGATTTTCTTCTATCAATCTGTAACCGCCTCGAGAACCATAATATACCCCCCACTTCTGTGAGATGTTAGCACGATTTCTGGCGCTAACGCTCTTCAAATCATATAAAATCGCAAGTAGATGAGACAATTAGAAAATTATAGATACAAGTAGAGTTTTAGAAAAATGTAACCTGAAACTTTTAGAAAAATGTAACCTTAAGTAGGGTTTTACAAAAATGTAAACATATGACATGGATACTTAACCTGAAACTTTTCAGTAGCTCGTTTCGCCTTATAATTATCCCATTGTTGCTGAGTGATGTGGGGGTACTTTGTCGGTGGGCTCTTATGCATCTGCCCCGTCTCCTTGTCCACATACAAGTCTAATTTGGCAAGGTCACACCTCCACTGCCTTAAGACTGCCGCTGCCTTACGTAATAGATACTTATCATGGCAGTCTGGAATATCGAAAGCTTCCTGCATCATCATCATATATACTAATAAGCGGCTGTCTAATATCATACCTTTACACGAACCTTTATACGGCTTCCTGCCTTATGTAATAGTAACTTATGCAAAATAAAATGTTGTTTAGCTAAAGATATTATCATACCTTTATACGTTTCAAGAGTAAGTTCTGCAATGAAGGATTTATATTCCTGAAATCATCTAAATCTATAGGCACAAACTGTTGGGTTGTAACTCCAATCCAAGTGGCTAAATGGCTAGCATTTGGACCAGTAGGAACACCTTTCACACTCCATTTTATTTCCATCGGCGTTTTTGCCGCTATAGCTGCAAGGGCTGCAGAGCACTTCGAAGCACCCCTCTCACCAGGCTTATCCCCCTTATCATGGTTTTCTACTCTTTTCCGTTTTTCACCCATGATAATCCTAAGACACTAAGACCTTCAAAAGAAATGAAATAGTAACGGAACAGAGTCATGCATACAGCGATTCTAAAATCCTAAGACCTTGAAATGAATGAAATAGTAACTGAACAAATAAAGAGTCATGCAGAGATTCTAAAACTCTAAAAACTTAGAAAGGAATGAAACTAGATGATAAAGAGAACGATAAATAGAAAATGAAAACAAAAAGATGAACTTCAATCTTAAAACCCTAAAGACTAAACACAAAAATTACCTGATAAAGAAAATGAGAACAGGGTGATGATAAAGAGAACAGGATGATGATCACGAGTACGAGGAGGATGATGATGATACTAAACTGCAAGATTTGTGTTGTAAACGAGGATGATTGTAAACGAGGAGGATGATGATGATAATGTACGTGTGTAAAATTTACTTATAGGATTGTAAATTATTTTTTATTAAGAGAAACTAAAGGGTTTATTAAGAGAAACTATTGACAACGGTTATCCTACAAACCACCGTTGTTATAGAGTAATGACAACGGTTAAATCACACCCGTTGTAGAAAGTAATAACACTAAGACAACGGTTTATTTATTATAACCCGTTGTTGAAAGTAATAACAACGGTGAAATTCTAAAACACCGTTTTTATAGATTATGTATATTTTTTTTAATTTTGCAGATACGCGCGCGCGGTATTAAAATTTGAGGCACGAAATAAACTCATTAACTTTGCTCTAAATTAATTTATTTAACTTTGCTCTAAATTTAATTTAATTTATTTTACTTTGCTCTCAATTTTATTTTATAGGCGTAAGTTACGTTTAATTATTAGCTCGGATCGGGTTTGGCCTGGGAATCAATTCCAATCGGGTTAGATTCGGCGGGTTTGTAATTAATAACTTTATCGATCGGGTTAGTTATTAATTATTTTTAGTTTTTGGTTCAATTACTATCAAAGCGAGCTGATGAGGGTCCTTTCGGCTTTCAATTCGTGCCTGTTTCGGGAATGATTATAATTGGGCGGGTCGTCGATAATTTCCGGGTCAAGCGGATGTGGTATATATATATCGAGTCTAGATAGGGATCTCGAATCGGGTCATTTTCTTTTTAATTAAGGAACTGGTTATTATAATTATCATGCATCACTAGTTAACCTGAAACTGATCGATCGGGTGGCCAGGCCAGCAGTTACGGATCGGGCAATCCACTATATATCTAGAGCAAGTAGCTACGTACTTCAATTCGGGTCGATCGCTTTTGGGCCGGGTCGGGGGCACGTGTCATTATTAATTACCTCGTATATATATATGTACTACTTAATATTGCAATAATATTGATGATAATTAATATAATATTGATGATGATATATATATATATAATAATTAAATGATGATGACTTCCGGATCATTAATTAACGACGCTCGTACTACAATTTGCAATAATAACAGATTCATCAATGCACATACATGCAATTCAAGTAAGTATTATATATACACGTACGTCAATGTTTCCCAAATTAAATAATGATGCATGATATATATATATATATATATATATATATATATGGGGTCGATCGACTTCGTTCATCCAATTCAAGTACGCTAATAAAAGGGACGGATATATATATATATTGACGATGCATATATATATATATATATATATATATATATTATATAATATATATATATATATATATTAATTAAAAAGGACGGTTTATTGCTTTTTTTACCATCTATTATATATAATATATATATACATATTATATTATTGTGTATGTATGTATGTACATACGTTTTATCAACAAATAAATGGTTATTATTAATAATAATAGGCCATATTCCGATCAGGTAGTTAGATTCGTCGGGCCGTTTTTGCATCACAAACCTGAAACTGTCCGACCCAAAATTAATTAGCTAGTATCGGGTTATTTAATTTAATTCCATAGAAATCATTATTTATTATCCGCGTGATGATTATTAAGTATCATTTTCGGGTCGGATCACTTTTAATTATTAAGTATCATTATTAGTATACGTGTGTTACTTCAAAATAACCCTAACCCTAAACCCTAAACCCTAAACCCTAAACCCTAAACCATAAACCCTAAACCGTAAACCCTAAACCCTAAACCCTAAACCCTTTTTTATATACTTCTATATATATATATATAGTAGATTATCGCTATATATTGATCAAACATCAAAATATTGAACATCAATTCAAACACTTTAAACAACATTCTTTCTCATTGATTTCATTAGGAATAACCTAGATTTTATATTAAAGTACATTACATTCATCCGACATCAAATAAATAAAGATGTTAAATCATCCGGAACAATTCCGGTTAAGTGTAAAAAGCTTTTCTCACACTGCCACCAACAATCCGGAACAATATTGATGATACTGATGACTTCCGGATCATTAACCTCGTATTTTGCAATAACAGATTCAATGCCTGCAAGTACACGTCTTGCATGTGGAGATAAGGTAGGACGGGTACAGCTCAACATATCTCTTGCGGCATCCCACCTCCGAGTATAAGGCCGACGTGGGTAGACAGAGGACGATGATGATGACGACGCTTGGTTGACAAGTCGGACTGCTTCACGCCTCTTAATCCAATAATCCCTTCGATGTTCAATGGATCCTTTAATCCATGGGTGATGATCAGCGGGAACTACGGCAAGAGCCTCCTCCTCATCTGCAATCAATTTTGTAAGGGTCGTCTCATCGTTGGGAAGGTTAACTGCTGCCATTGATGATATTAATTTTAGGGTAGTTATGTAATATTTAAAGGAGGGGTGTTGAGGCTGTATTTATAGAGGGGTTATGCTGCCATTGATGATGTTCAATGGATGCTTTAATCAATGCTGGTTCTGCTGTTGTTTATTCACGGGTTTGGACTGCAATATCTTTTAATTAAAAATAATAATATTGAGCAATAACAACGGTTATTGGTACAAAAACCCGTTGTTATTACGCAATAACAACGGTTATTGGTACAAAAACCCGTTGTTATTACTAACCACACCGGTTTTCGTTACCACAACCGTTGTGATAGGGTTACTGCACATTGCAGTAAATGCATTGACTGCACATTGCAGTAAATGCATTGACTGCATATTCACACATTTACTCAATCAATACCGTACTGCATGCATGTGAATGTATAGTCGTTTTGGGAACCAATGCATGCATGTGAATCAATGCCTTCATGTGAACCAATGCATGCATGTGAATAAATAACTCCAATAAATAACTCTCTATAAATCCAGCCTCAATACAAGCAGGTTATCAACCACATACAAAATTCCCAACTCTAATCAATATCATATTTGCTAAACCATACAAAATTTCCCAGCCTCAATACTAACATCAACCATACAAAATGTCTGGAACTTTTACTAAACCATATGCTTGCATCATGCAAGAAATGCCTTGTCATATTGAGGGTGGCTACGTTGTGTGTAAAAGTTACAAAAAACTCCGTGATACGCTTATTCGAAATGGCTATTTAATCAGGAAGATGTGGCCAAATTATCATCGCAGGCACTTTACAGGGGAACCCGTTTTCGAGTTTGGGATGTCGGATGCTCATCGTGCGTCCGCATTCAAACTGGCAAGAATCTTTGACAAGGCCGGGCATGGGCGAAAAGATTTTATTGAGAGCACGGACCACCAGCCTGGGCCATATCTATGGGTGGCTTCCGAACATGACCGTTACCGTTGGCCAAATGGGGTCGACCTCTTTGAAGTGACCCAGGTAGAGCAGTGGGAAGAATTGGCTCTGGCCGAGGCTGACCCGATTGATGCATATGCTCTAGCGGTGGCAGCTATCCGGGAGATTTACCCGGACTCAATTTAATTTGTTGTTGTTGTTTGGTTGTAGTTGTTGGGTTGTTTGGTTGTTGTTGTTTTGGCGCCATTTGTGTGTGGCGCCGTTTGAACTTATTATTTAATAATATTAATGTTGATAAGTTAATTTGTTTTTTGACTTAAGTTTAGAAGTAATTAAACTAATTCAATTCAAAGCTATTCAATCGATAAAGCAAAATTAGAATTGAATGACATTCAGGAAATGACATTCATGAAATGACATTAACAAATTTGCTAATAAACGACATTGATTGGTGAAAATAATAAACGACATTCAGGAAATGACATTCACAAATTCAAGAAATAGTTCACAAATTCACAAATTCAAAAATAATAAGGGAGATGATGACAGAAAAATGATCGCTTTGTGATAGAGTTTTTGTGTTGCAGTACAGTCGTATTATTAGTGTGTGTGTTTCCTATCTACAAATATTGACAACGGTTATCATAAACAAACCATTGTGATAGAGTAATGACTACGGTTATAGTAGTCTACCCGTTGTAATTAGTAAACACTATGACAACGGTTTATGGTTAATAACCGTTGTTATTACTAACCACAACGGGTATATTTACAACAACCGTTGTTGTTGCTTACCTTTATTTTTTTTTTAATTATAATTATAAGAGACAGCAATATCATAAGTACTATACACTGCAATAATAATCAGCAGAAACCAACAAAGACAACAATATCATAAGCACTATACACTGCAATATCAGCAGAAACCAAAACATGGAGACTGTATAATGAATGACCAAAAGCTAAATAATTTGGGAATCTTCAACAATGATCAAAGCTAACAAAAACTAAAGACAATACCACCTCAGGATCGGGGACGTTTCTTGCCCGACATAGTTTCTTCGTTAACCCAAATACCTTCACCATGATCATCACGCATATAGATGCTTTCAATGTTATCATGATCAGTGTCAACATTGTCCAAATAAGATACAGTGGAAGAGTGATCCATTCCCTCAAACACGACATCCTGATCATTATCCCCACCATTATCGGGTGCACCCCGTCTACTCCTTATAGATAGTACAATAGACCACTTCTTATCCATAGGATCGGTGACATAGAACACTTGTTTAGCTTGGATGCCATTATGAAAGGATCATCCTTATTATTGTCAACCTTATCCAAATTAACCAACGTAAATCCCATTTTATCCTTTCGAACACAATTGTTGTTGTTATCAACCCAGTTACATCGAAACAGAGGTATTGTGAAATCAATGTAATCTAATACCAATATTTCTTGAATAACACCATAATAAAGGCATTTTCCCCAAATAGGGTTTTTATCTTTTGAAGTAGCAACGTGCATTGCCTCAAATTCAGAACTCACACCACTATTTTGCATTGTGCTCAACTCATCTTGCTCGCGGGTGTAAAAAGTATAACCATTAATAGCAAAACCGCTGAAAAAAGTGGCCCTGGCATTTGGACCTAACCCAAGACGTATTAACCTAGGAGAGATGTCATCACCATACAAATTCTTATACTCCAAGACAACATTCCTAAACCACTCTCCAAATGTCTTCTTATGCTCGTTTGCAATCCACATCTCGCTCTTGTTTGGGGGATTGTATTTGAGCTCATCTTTGTGTTGTTGAATATAAGGTTGCACCTCATCTTCGTTGTTTAGCACATACGTATGTGCTAAATGTAACATGTCACGTGCCCCAATTTTTTCAACCCGGCCCCTAATACCTTTTCCGGTCATCCAGTCACTATGACGATTCTTTGGAACGCCAATTAACTCCTCAGGGGAGAGATGAGCGTAACAATATGCAAGAGCTTCGTCTAATATAGCACGTTCAGCAATACAACCTTCTGGACGATACCGATTAGATGTATAGTCCTGGTAGACTTTCATCAATCTTTCGAAAGGATACTGGTATCTCAAGTACACGGGCCCAAGGTACAAAATCTCCCTAACCAAGTGAGTGGTCAGGTGAATCATGATAGTGAAGAAAGAGGGTGGAAAATACATTTCAAAATGACAAAGAGAGGTGACAACGAGGTCCTGCAATGAATCCGCAGCATCGGGATCGATGACTTTATCGCATATGGACTGGAAGAAGAGACAGAATCTGGTAATAGCATATCGTACCTTTTCAGGTAAAATGGAGCGAATAGCCCCGGATAGTAATTGTTGCATCAAAGTGTGGCAATCATGTGACTTTAACCCGGTGAGTTTTAGATCTTGCATCGACACAAGGCTTTTGATGTTGGACGAATAACCATGTGGCACTTTAATTTCATTCAAGCATGCACAAAACTCTTTTTTCTCATTCCGTGAAAGGGTATAAGCTGCTGGCGGTAAAAATGTACCATTACCTCTCTTCTGTGGTGCCAACTCTAACCTAATACCCATCATTTGCATATCTTCCCTAGCTGCGGCGTTATCCTTTGTTTTACCGGGAACATTCAGGAGGGTATTGATAATATTATCACAGACATTTTTCTCAATGTGCATGAAATCGAGGCCATGCCTGACCTCCAGGTCAGGCCAATATGGAAGTTTATCAAAAAATATGGATCTTTTCTTATACCCACGAGTAGACAATTTAGAGCCGTTCTTCTTCCCATATTTTATCTCAATATGCTTTACTTTCTGATAAACTTCTTGCCCACTCAAAATTCTAGGAGGTTGACGATGTTCTTGACGTCCATTAAATGCTTTCTGCTGCTTGCGATAACAATGGTCAGGATCCAAGCCCCTCCTATTTCCCAAATACACATACTTATGAGAACACTTCAAGTATTCAGACTCGATATCCACCCCACACAATGGACATGCCTCTTTCCCATGCACCGTATGCCCAGAAAGGTCGCCATAAGCCGGATAGTCGGTTATTGTACACAATAACATCGCCCTCAAATTGAAAGTTTCATTCCTATATGCATCAAATACTTCTATCCCACTATCCCACAAAATTCGCAAATCATCTAAAAGAGGTTCCAAATAGACATCTATATTATTTCCAGGTTGTTTAGGGCCGGAAATTAACAACGACAACATCAAGTACTTTCTTTTCATGCACACATAGGGAGGTAAGTTGTATATTGCCAACACTACTGGCCAAGTACTATGTTGGGTACTCATGTTTCCATGTGGGTTCATTCCATCAGTGGACAGCGCTAGACGTAAGTTTCTAGGTTCAATGCCGAACTCTGGATACTTAGCGTCGAACGATTTCCATTGCATACCATCTGCCGGGTGTCTTAGCTTCCCATCATTTATTCTTCCAGTTTCATGCCAAGTTAACATTTTTGACTCATTGCTATTCGCAAACATCCTTATGAATCTTGGTATCACTGGAAAATACCATAACACCTTAGCCGGGATCCCTTCCTTATCCTTATAACGCCACTCAAAACAAACCGGACAATTGGTTAAGTTTTGATATAATTTTCGATACAATACGCAATCATTTGGACATTCATGTATTTTCTCATATTTCATACCCACCCCTCTAATTAGTTTTTTAGCCTCATATGTCTTAACGGGAAGAACATTACCATCTGGAAGCATGTCGTTTATCAAGGCTAATAAACTAGTGACACACGTGTCACTAACCCCATTTGCCCCCTTGATATTATACAACTTCACCACAGCCGACATCTTTGTGTACTTACAACCAGGGTACAGAGGCGCTTCAGACTCACACAACTTCTTATACATGTTGTCAAGGTCATCCAAATTAATGTTTTCATCTTCAAAAGCATTTGATTCATCATCTTTTTCTTCATTATCTGTAGACCCAACATTCAACTCGTCTGCTTCCAACTCAACATCCTCGGCAAACTCGGGATCATCAGTTATCCTTTCGTATACCTCAAGATCATCTTCTTCAAAATTATTATCTTCCTCTAATGATTCCCCATGAAAAATCCAACGGGTATAGGATCGACTAAAACTATACTTTTCTAGGTGAATTTTAACGTCCAGAATAGCCATATACCTAATATTACCACATCTTTCACAAGGGCATGGAATACTAGAAGAACCATTCAAATTGTTCGCAACGACTTCATAAAATTCAGCTAAACCATCCTTTATGTGTGGGTCACGCAGCTCGAGCATTCAGCCAGTTCGGTCATTTTATCTACACTAGTTGTTGTAACTGCGCGCTTCTCGCGCCATACTCCAAGATATTTATATTAGCATAGTTTGATCCCTTGTGTGTAGCTAGGTCATGAAAGTCGGTACAAAAAGCAAGCGCAATTGAGAAACATTTTTTTCTTTGCAACCGTTTCTATAAAGGGTTGTAAACGCAGTTTTGAGATTAAAACCATCACCAAATTTCATTTGATTTATATAATATAGATCTTGGTTTGTGAAAGATCGAATCGACATTCATCAGGGTTGTACCAATATAGACCCGAGGTTCCTTCCTATATATACCAGAACTTCATACAAAGCCACTGGACCATGGATCAAAAGACCCGAGGAACTGGGCGTAAGTAAATTTCGTATGTAAATTTTTTATCGTTTGGTTAGTAACTTGGGTCCATTTGACAAAGAAAAAGATCTTCTGAAAATTGAAAATTTTTAAAGAAAAAGACCATAACTCCATTTCTCTTCTATTTTACTCCCCTCCCTTTATCCTACAAAATATGTTCAAGCAAACCCTTAAATGCTCCACAATCTAAAACAAGAATTATTAAACTGTTTTACTGCGACTCTATCTTTTTTACAGTGAAAGCATTGACACTGAAATTGATGAATGAGTTACATTTTGATTGGAGAAGCGAAGTTAAATAGATTAGTAGGTATTCCGTACTTGGTACAAGAAACTTGAGAGCTTTTTAGCCATACTTTTTTTCCAACGAGAGCCATCCTCAACTTATCAGCCTCACTCCTTGTCTCTTGGCGCTCTCTGCCTTTTCCCGAGTTGTCTTTTTGTATTTTATCCATCTCTTTCTAACACCAAAATAGAAGATACGTATGTCAAAGAACAACTCAGAATAAGCATAAATTAGTAATCACACAACCATTTAATTTAAGCATTATTAATAGATGCACTAAACAAGGACTTTACATCGAAATTGAGACCAACAAATCTGAACATAAAATCGAAATCAAGATCTCTTTTCTCACCTTTTTTAAGTACAACATTGTATGACACTCAGACACTCATATTAGTCATAATTTAGAATCCCAAATCAACAAGCATTTACAAAATAAAGTACTAATTTTGGCATTCAAGCTCTATTCAAATGGGTACCTCTTATGATTATCAAATAACCCAAAAAGCTTGATTCTTTAATTTTAATATATCGCCAGTTCTTGTTTAAGTTACTACGGTTCACACAACCGATTAAAATAGAAGTGGAAATGAAAGAAGATTGAGAGAGGTCTTAAGTTAAGACGGTCAAAAGCAAAACCCATCTTCAATGATTTCAAACCAAAAAAAAAAACAAAAGAGGAAAAAGAAGAGTGGAGAACTTACTGTTACTCTAAAGTTTGTTGTTGTTCGTGGTCATGGTCATTAGAAGAGTGGATGTGGTGCTGCTACTGCAAATAAGCATTAGAAGCATAAGAAATAAAAGATGAATTAAGTGTTGCGGGCAGATTATTATGCACTTGATCACTTGTTTCTGTATCCACGTTTGGAGATATTGTCTTAGGTTGAAGGTCGCTAAATTATCATTAAAAATTCCCTTGTGACTCCTTTCACCAAACAAAAGGGGGAAAAGGCAATAAGAACCAAATTTCACTGCCGGGAGAAGAAAATACCACCAATCACTCGGTAAAATAAGATGATAAATCATCACCTAAAGTTCATGAATAACACTTTGTTCAAGTTGAAATCCTCATTTAAGCATCTCAAAGAGGGACTTGATTAATATTTTTTTCCAATCATTATTTCACACTCAAACTAACTTGGAACCATGGCATCTTGTTGCAACTTGCAAGTGACAGCTTAATCCATAGTATAGCGTAGAAATACTTGAAGCATATGCCACAACGTCGTTCACTTATGGAAAATACAGGCGCCATAATTTCAATGACGCTGAATGTGAAAAGAAGGTTTAAAATCTTGTAAAATTCCCTACCATTAAAAAGTTACATACATATAAGAAAACAGATCAACTCTAGATAAGTATACGTACACAGCACAAGTTGCAAGCGCCGGATCAAGAAACATCCAGGCTTTCTTCAGTTACTGTAAAGAAGAAGCGGGAATATAGCAAGTACATACATAGGCATAGACCAAGAATATAACCTATACAAATATCATTATAAATGGTCGTTTTACCTTGGCTTAATATCACCATGGCCTAACAAACTGGACAAAACCCATAACAACGCATTATTACTTGCCCATAGGCAAATCAGCAAAATATTACCCCCTTTTTGTCAACCATTTCTTTACCCTACAAAGAATTAAAAAGGCTAACTTATAATCAGGACGCAGAGAGTGTTGTGCAACCTAAAACTCACTGAATCTGAAAAACCGTGTTATTAGTGGTTACTAAGCACTCTAATCTCATGTCTTCTCCTTTCTTTCTTCTTGCTTCTATTCTTTTTTTGCTCCCATTGTTTCTTGAATATACAATCCAGCAGGAAAGTCTAAAGCAATAACATTTGTAACTGAAAAGGAAATAAAAAGGTAGAATCAACAATAACTCACGTGGATTATAGGTGATTGTTGTTCATCAAGGTTAATATTGTGCCAAGTATCATTGACATTTCTCGTCAACGATACGCTTTTGATTCTTCACTCCGTCTTCCGCCTTTCCTTATTATCCTTTTTATTTATCTTCATATCTGTAGAACGAAAGCAATTTCAGTTTGCATTTAGATCGAAAAGAAAGAAAGAAATTTCACATTCCTTTTTACGAGCGATATTCTCATTCACCTAAAGCAAATCATTCATACCAAGTAACCTAGTTTTGAGACCCATGAAATGCCATTACTTTATCAAATGATTTGGGTAAACACCAAAATAATAACCTTTTTAGTTGTTGCTTCTATTAGTCAAACATGAAAACATCAGTAACACATCCTTAGACCAAATAACTGGTCATTCACATTACCTCTCATAACCGACCCAAGGCTTAATATTCAAATATGGCATGAGAGTTGATCATTTCATAAATAAATTTTATAAGAATACAAGTATAATAGTGCATCCTTGTTCGATACTACTAACCAGATCCTTAGT
>JAIUZE010048471.1:0-19480 GCA_022085475.1 Heliosperma pusillum
TTTCACAAAACCCTTGGTGGCACAACCTCTAGGTAAGCTTATTAGGTTAACAACAAATTGAGATAGAATATATTAGAAACCCTAGGTAGCATGACAACTCATATGTTGTATTACTAACCAATAGAATCTCATAAATACATCATCTATTAAAACTTTTGATAAATATAAAAATACTCTTTCACTTTTGAAAACATTTAAAAGATTTCTTTCCAAAATCATGCATCAACTTTTATCATCCAAAGTTATAGGTTAAAGCTATAACTTTTAACTTTAGTATGTAAAGTTATAAGTGAGTCATAACTTTACAAAATTAAAATCACTCTAATTGAATAGTTACCGAATGACGACCTATACTTTCTAATCTTCACAAAGATCTTCAGTATACGGATCATCTCTTCATCTTGATCACAAAGACCCTCCATCTTGAGTCTTGTGTTATTTGAGGTAGATCTTGCTTGAATTGTTTCTTTTAAGTTATAACAAAGGTAGCTATAACTTTGCATAGGAACTTCTGAAGTTATACCCCAAACTCATATAACTTTGTCTCACATAAATATTCAAAGTTATGCCTTAAGCTCCTGTAACTTTGATCTCCTTTCTTGTAATTGTTGTTAGCTATGATAAGACTAAAGCACACAATTACATGCATATGGTATATGATGTAAAGCACATTATTAAATAAATACATGTCATTATCGAAACTATAAAGTAGGTCCAACAAATTACCCCTTTTTGATGATGACAAGTCTCTTATGATTTCTCTTATGATTGTGACTAAGTATGGTTCCCTCTCAACAAAATACTACCAAAGTTATAGTAACGTTGATCGCAAGAACATAACAACCTAGCCAAAGCTATAACTCGAAAGACTTTAAAAGATAACGAGTCTTGACAAGGAGCAAGCTTAAGCAAAGACTCAAATCATATCAATTCTTCCCCCTCTTGGCATCATTGAAAAGACAAGAACAAGGACATAAAATGCCTAGAATAACATACTCCAAGGCAAGAAATAGATATGCAAGATACGCAATACTTAATGATTCATAGCAAGCAAAATCAAGTACTAAATGTCAATTAAACTACAAACCACAATGAAATGTTTTAGTTGCCAATGGGCCGAATAAAGTGTAAGCCAAAATGGGTTGAATGGATAATAGGATAGTAGTTTAAGGACAAAAAACTAAATAAAGATGAGAAAATCAAAGCAAATCGGGTTGGCGAATGATATTGAGGTCGATATAGTCAGGTCGGGTATGGTACTCAAGGGTGGAAAGGCGACCAAAACACTTCTTCACATGATTAGCTAGTGCGGTGAGGCATGAATCAAAGTTCTGAACCTTCATGGATAGAGCCTCCGTCGCATCATAAATGGTGTGCATTCCATCACGCATTTCTGCACCACTCTTCACCAAAGCACCTCCTTGGCAAACGAAGAATTGCATCTAATCTCGTTGCCTAAATAACTCTTGTCAAATATCGACAACATTCCTCTCAATTTTTGCAAGGCAACCATCGACTCCCGTCATCCAACCCCTCAACTCATCACTCACACCCGACCTACCATGGTCACGGGTTGAGCTTGTATTCCCCAAGGCCACGGTTTTGACCACCTTGTCAACAATCTCTTTGATTTTCTTGTCTTGCGCATCAAGGCGCTCCATAACCTTCCCCATAAACCAATCTAATTTTGATTCAATACCCGAAAAATCAACAACATTCAGTTTAACATCAACCGAACCCCCTTGTGATTGAAAATCAAATTCCGGACCCAATGCCTCCATTTTCATAAATTTCAACTAAGTATCATTCATATCATATTTCAAATTGACGCCATAACTAGTTTGATCAACAACCCCCTAAGCCTCAAGAACCCGAGACACCCACATGCCATAGGGTAAGTCTAGGGTCGTATAGACTTTATCTTCGGTTACCGAAAAACTAGTTTGCGAAATTCAAGGGAAAACGAGAAAAGCAAGGTTGACACGATTTCCTTCTAACCAATTCTTAACCACCATCATCTCATAACAAGCAATTTTATCCTGTCCACCCCGACGCAAAACTACCGTATTCCATAGAAAATTTAACAAAAATTTCAATTTTGGGGATAAATTCCCCGCCAACACACAAGTTGACAGCGTCGCCCGATCATCAAAATAACGCTTAACATCCAGTTTAGCTATATCCGACAGCTCTTCCCATAACGTACTTGGGTCTGTTTTGACTTCATCATCATCCATCAGGAACCAAAAACAGAGTACAAAAGTCGTCACTAGAAACCCAAACTGCTCGGCTATTCACTACGGCATGCAAAACTCCATATTTGAAAGAAACGGAAGAACAAAATTGAATTACCTCGATGGGATAGATAGGACCCGAAAACCGAGACACTTGCTCCCATTCTTGAAAATTCAAGAAATCGTTGAACAATGTCAAAGCTTAATATTTTTCACACCACGCCTTCGAAAAACTACGACCACCATGATTACCATATTTTGCAACCCGGTTAACCAATTTTCGACTTCCTTTGTTAATCGAAGTTTGTCAAGTTTGGATGCCGTTTCTTGAGGGAGAAATAATTCACAAAACAGAGGACGTTTAGTTCCCTTGATTTCCGTGTTTTCTATGTCCTTACTAGCATCATCTTGTACCCTATTCTTTCCCTTATTTAACCAACGCCTTTTTGCACCTTCAAGCACCGAAGCCGACTCGGTTTGGGTCAAATTGAGTGGTTTTTGGTTGGGTTGTGGAGAAGGATTGGTAGACATGCGAGGTGTTTGAATATTGGAGTTTGGGGTGTTGGTGTTTTTGGTAGTGGGCCGTGTGGAAGCCATTGAGGATAGCTTGGTTTTGTTTTTTTGTTTTTTTTTTCGTGTAGAAAAAGAGAGGTGGAGTTGGTAATGTGTGTTGATGGTGATAGTGATAGGTAATTATGAAGGTAGTGTTGGGGTCTTTGTTTTGTAGGGTAGCACGTGTAGGTGCCGACTATATAGCCCTCTTTTTCTTTTGAATTTAGGTAGGATAGTAAAAGGAATCTAGGGTAAATATAGAAAATATATGGTAAGGATAGGGTTAGGTAAATAAAAGATATGGTAAGATAATATTGTTGGCAATTTCGGTCAAGGTGAAATACATGGATATAATTTTTGGTTTATTAGGAAAGTGAATAAGATAAAATTTTTACAATTATGTGGTCCATAATTCAATATTCATAAAATACTTAATATGCAAGATAATCACGTAAAATATATAATATTAAGCACAAATATACTAGCAATGAAATATACGGACACAGTCATACAATCTTTTCTTATTCTAACCAGTCATGCAGGTTCGTAAAATAAATATGACGAATTTAATTGCTACTGATTAAACCAATTTCCAACCGCAAAATCTCAAAACGTCTTCTCGCTAACGCCTTTGTTATAATGTCAGCCATTGATTTTCAGTACTACAAAATTATAGTCTAATGTTGCCCTTTTCTACATGGTCACGTAAGAAATGATATTTAATGTCGATATATTTAGTACGAGAATGTTGATCTATGTTCTTAGAGATAATAATAGCACTCGTATTATCACAATATATAGGCATACAACCAACATTTATACCATAATCACATTGTTGTTGCTTTAACCAAAGTAACTGAGAACATACCAGTCCTGCACCTATATACTCGGCTTCAGCAGGAGATAGCGCAACGGAATTTTCCTTCTTTGAGCCCCAAGTTATTATGCATGGTCCAACAAACGTAGCGAATCCAGAGGTACTTTTTCTATCTAAAGAGTATTCTGCATAATCTGCATCTGAATAATTACACTCAAGTGGATACTATAAGTATAAATTCGATGTACCAATTAAATATCTCAAGATACGTTTAACTGCAATCATATGTGACTCTTTAGCACATGATTGAAATTGAGCACAGACACATAAGCTAAACATAATGTCAGGTCTACTTGCAGTTAAATATAATAAAGAACCAATTATACCTCGATATGTAGTTTCATCGACACACTTACCATTTTCGTCTAAGGTCAACTTTTTATCAGTTACCATAGGTGTGTCCATTGGATGAGCATTTTCCATACCAAATTTCCTTATTAGCTCCTTGACATATTTCTTTTGGTGAATCTTTATACCTTCCTTAGTTTGTTGAATTTGCAATCCGAGGAAGAATTTCAATTCTCCCATCATGCTCATTTCAAATTCTGAGGTCATTAGATCTGAAACGTACTTGCACCATTTATTGTTAGTAGAACCAAAAATAATATCGTCTACATAAATTTGAGCAACGTGTAAATCAGAACCCTCGGATTTAAGAAATAGGGTTTTGTCAACAGATCCTCTTTTAAAATTGTTTTGTAATAAACATTTGGACAATCTATCGTACCATGCCCTAGGCACTTGTTTTGCACCATATAAAGCTTTATCTAGTTTAAAAACATGGTTTTGAAATTTGCTATTCAAAAAATCCGGGAGGTTGTTCAACAAAACCTCTTCTTCCAAATATCCGTTAAGAAAAGCAGTCTTAACGTCCTTTTGGTACAGTTTCATTCTTTTATGAGCTGCGAAGGCGATAATCAAACGAATAGCTTCAAGTCTTGCTACAGGTGCAAAGGTCTCGTCATAATCAATCCCTCCTTGTTTATTATATCCTTGAACGACCAATCGAGCCTTATTACGAACTATAACTCCTGAGTCATCCAATTTATTTCTGAATACCCATCGAGTACCAATCACAGTTCGATTGTTAGGTCGTGGCACTAGATGCCAAACTTTATTACGTTCGAACTGTTGAAGCTCCTCTTGCATTGCCACGATCCATTCGGATTCTGCAAGTGCTTCTTTGATGTTGGTAGGCTCTATGGTAGACATAAAAGAATAGAATGAACAAAAGTTTTTTAATGTTCGTCTTGTTTGAACTCCCTTATTAAAACTTCCTAGGATACTATTCATAGGATGAGAACTCTTATATTTCCATTTCTTAGAGTTCCTTGGCTCATCATCATATGATGAACTCGCACTTTCCTTAAATGATTCAGAGTCAAGATTGGTTCCCCCTGAGCTCGACTCCGGGGTTATAGCTAAAGTTGGTACAACTTTAGGTATAATATCTTGATCTGGGTCCAAAGTTATAGCATCATCAGTTATAACTTCGGTTTCCTTTTCCTTGTTTTGAGAAGAGACAATCGTATCATCAACAATTGTCTCAGTTCTCTTTTCAAGATCATTTGCGGATTTATCAAGTTCACCATTGATTCCATTAATAACTTCTTCATTGATTTCCGGTAAATAATCCCTTGAAAGGCGAAACTTGGAATCATTCATGTCTTCTTCTTCATTCTGTTCAACTTGTTAGGGCACATTAACTTTCATCAAATATAAGATTGAGACTCGACAAACAACCATGCCAAGTCATGCGATGATCACAATAAATCCATCATATTATCATCCATTCAAACATACCAATACACAGACGATGCCCAATCATGCAATGTCCATGAATAATAAGTCATGAAATCACGCATTCAAGAACGACGACACAAAGACGACATCTCTCACGGTAAATGAAACGCACTAGCACCGTGTCCCAGCAAGTATGATTAAAGGGCATCCACGGGATAAAACATTGCCCTGAACGCATACACGATGCTACATTTCGTATATGTAGGCTAATTTCCTCCTGAAATCACGACGATAATAATACGGTCCTAGTCTAAACCTGGCCAGATTCTCGGAATCACATTTTCAAATTCGACATACGATAACATTTCGCATCCAAGACTCGGTCAATCATTGACGCCGAGTACCCCAAATTCGGTAGATCAATTCACGAAAGAGGCGGAAAAGAGCACAAGCCTCATAACAAGCGGTACGCTACATGCAAATAACACCACCTCGCAAGTACACAACATTTGACGGCCGGGTCGATCAACGCATAGCGTTCAACTCCCAACAAAGTCGTCGTATGCCCACTAACACATGCATTTAAGCAGTAGGATACCTCTCCGTTCCGACATTCCAGCCTTACGAACGGGAAGGTAGCCAAGGGAATGAGAATACAAAGCACAAGACAAAATAGTGCTCAAACCGTAACATTTGTAAAAACCGACTCAAAGTGGAAACATACCAAAAACCGTCACAAAACATGTGATACAAGCGAGTGAAATGTCATATATTCAAAACAATAATATTATAAGTCGCTACGTAAAATTATACGATAAACGAACGATCGGAATTATTATAAATGAAAACCGTAAACAAAATTACAAAGAACATCCAGCAGGAGCCAGCCGGTCAGGTGGACCGGCTGCCGGTCTACCGGCTAAGGCCAATCCATCATACGAAAACCACATTGAAACAACAGCATGTCCCAGCCGGTCAGGTGGACCGCCTGCCGGTCAACCGGCTGGGACCAAAAGGTCATTTGAAAAACAAGGAAGAAAGAGGGGTGTCTCAGCTGGTGGTCTGACCGGCTGAGACCCAAGGCATACTTCAAAATCACGTAAAAGTGTAACAAAATACAGCCACTGCCCCAGCCAGTGGTCTGACCGGCTGCCGGTCGACCGGCTGGGGTCCATATGCACGAAAATCATCAAATTCACCAAGGTTCAACTTTTAATAATTATCGACTATCATTCTAATTCATCACTTCTCATATGAATACTCAATAAACAACATCCATCAACAATAATACAAGTCATAAGTTTACTAACCATAATCTAAATACGGTTTCTATCCTAGAAATCACGTAAAACACGTAAATGATATCGAGTAACCCTTCACCGTTACCGTATTGCGCCTTCACTACTCGTCAAGCTCCTCTTCAATTAGAAAATAGTCTTTGTCGGGATCTTGGAGGTCACCACCTACAAATAGATCATAAAAGATTAATTTACTTCACCTTGAGAAAGACGGAAAGTTTGAAAAGCGAAAAAGACGGTAATTTTATTATCAATACGGATAGAGGAAGGTAATAGGGGAAGAATAAGACGAACTTACGAGAATTTGAGCAAGAAACGATCGAGATATGATGATTCAAAGATGGATAAAAAAGGAGGCAAGGGTTTTGATTTTGCTTAAGGAAGAAGTAAGGTTGAATTGTGTTTGTGAGAATGAAAATAGGTTAAGGGAGTATGAGGGAAATATGACGGAAAAAGTCAAAGAAAGTCAAACTCGCCTTAAGACGGGATTCTCATGGAATCTCGCGGAAATTCCAAATACGAACTCGGAAATTCTAAATTCGACTCGAAAAATAAAATTTACGATTAAAACTATATTTCACTGAAAAATATCGGTAAAATATTTTCACTATGAAAATAGGGTACATTTCCGGGTGTTACAATTACACGCAAGATGCTCTGAGAAATGCCTTTTTCTTGTGCTAGAATCAATACCAAAAGTTACTAATATTTATTTTGTGAGAAGTAATGATAAGAATGTAGAGAAGAAGAGTTTATATCAATCTCTTCTATTCTCTCTTTGATCGTCCAAGAGGTGGAGAAAAAGAGGACTCTTTTTTTCTCTACTTGTTTTTAGGTGTTAGCTTTTCATTTTAATGTATAAAATGTGTATGTCTCATTATTGTCATTTATGTTGTCACATATTAATAAGTCCATACAACATCTTGTAGTCGATTTATTAATACCGGTCTGACATCATTTATTATGACAATATCGTATAATATATACGTCAACTATAAATATCGTATATTGATAATTTGCTAATTAAATATAACAGTTTATATTTAATTACGAATTGACATTTAATTCGTTTAAGCTTACATTATTTAAACGTATTAAATAATTACATTATATAAACAATTAGATATAACAGTTTATATTCAATTACGAATTAACATTTAATTCGTCTCAGCTAGTATTATTTAATCGTATTAAATAATCGTATCATCATTACATTGACTAACCTTTTAGTCATATACATCGACTAACCTTTTAGTCATATAAGGCATCAATATGATTATATTTGTCATATAACCATATCTCTCAAACACATCCTTTAGGTGTGACTTTTAGGGACCAGTTGATCACTGCCATTAAAATGACAATAACGCCAAAGTTCTAGCAAGGCAACTGTTATCGATAAACGTTAATCAACTGATAAGAATACTCAGTATACCCTGTGAACCTGTAAGAGATTTATACACGTTATCACACTAACTGTGGAGGACACTAGCTCCAACAATCTCCCACTACTTGTCCTTACAAGTGTATGTGCGATAACCGATTCTCATATCCAAAATTTCTCCCACTCAATGTAAAAAAATTTGCAAAGTCCATATTCACATTGGTCGTATTTTACAAGTGATCAATATCAAGAGTGGTTTTCCCGACTAGAGAGTCGATAGTAAAAAAGAATCGACTCTAGGAACACTATGGACGTCCAATCCACGACCTGGCATCGAATGTTCTTACACATTTAGGACTCCATAACGTTGTCAAGATGTCCTACGAGGTATCTATAACTCGTATCTGTGATCGATCAGTCAACCGTTTGACTTATGGCTCGTTGAACCCACCATCAATTAACTTCACAATATAATTGCCAGAGTTATCAGCTCATGTGGGTGATTACGGACAAAAACAAATATAATGTAATTCAGTTCACTTTGTGGCGTTCAATGTTGTCGTACAATCCACATGAAAAACAAAATATGAAACAATACGATGATGTTATGAATAGTATATGAAAAAGATATATTTATCTAATCCATATAAACAGCTACTACAACTCAGGAACACGTTTAATTCCCATGGAAATAACGTGCCCTTCATGCTTATCATATTTTAACGGTTTAATGAGAGGGTCCGCGATGTTGTCATCCGAAGCAATCTTGTCTATCACTATCTCCTTTTGCTCCACGTAATCTCGGATCATCTGAGCCTTCCGAAGTACATGTCTAGACTTGTTGCTAGACTTAGGCTCCTTAGCTTGGAAGATGGCACCTCTATTATCACAATAGATGGTAATTGGGTCATTTGAACTAGGAACTACAGTTAGTCCTTGTAAGAACTGACGCATCCATATAGCTTCCTTTGCAGCTTCCGAAGCGGCATAGTACTCGGACTCAGTCAACACCCAATCCTTAGTCCTTCGTAAGTACTTAAGGATGTTTTTAACAGCCATCCAGTGTGTTTCACCTGGATTGCCTTGGTACCGACTCGTCATACTCAATACATATGCCACGTCTGGACGTGTGAATATCATGGCATACATGATCGATCCTATGGCTGATGCATAAGGTGTAACACCCGCAAATGTACCCTATTTTTATAGTAAAAATATTTTACGGATACTTTTCAGCGAAATTTAGTTTTAGTTTAGAATTGAATTTTCCGTGTCGAATTTAGAATTTCCTAGTCCGTACTTGGATTTTACGCGAGATTTCAAGTGAATCACTTCTTAAGACGTCTTTGACTTTTCTTGACTTTTTTCCACTTACTCCTTCCGTACTCCCTCATAACCTAATTCACTCACACAACTCAAACCTTCTTCCTCACAAATATAACCCCAAAACCTAGCTTCCATTTTTTATCCGTCTTAGAATCGTCATAACTCCTTCATTTCTCGCTCAAATTCACGTAAGTTCGTCTTATTCCTTCCCTCTCATCTTCCTCTATCCGTATTGGTAATAAAATTACCGTCTTTCTCGCTTTTCAATTTATCTGTCTTTCTCAAAGGTGAATTATATTCATCTTTTGTCGTCTTTGTTTAGGTGGAGACTTTCTAGACCCCGACAAAGATTACTATCTAGTGGAGGAAGTCTTAGAAATCGTTTAAAGACGCAAACAGGTAACGGTGAAGGGTTACTCGATATCATTTACGTGTTTTACGTGTTTTCCATGTTAGGATTCATATTAAGAATATGACTAGTAAGCTTAGAAATTGTGTTGATGATGATACTTGTTGTTTGTTGAGAATTGATATGCGAATTGATGATTTATGATAATAGTTGATGATGGTTAAGTTTAGAACAAAATGGAGATGTCTTGACCCAAGTCACGGTCGTGAAACTCATGTCACGAGCGTGAAATGAGTGGCTGACCAAAAACCCTTGCGTAACAGACAGTTTCACGAGCGTGAAATACAAGCCACGGTCGTGACGACTGCAGTTTCACTGCACTAACTTCTTTTCGTAAAATGATCATATCTCCTTCGTTACTTGCTTGTTTTGGGCTTGTGACCTACCGTTGGAACCGTAAGAGGTTAAGCTATCCCCTCCTTCTAGAATTTCTGCATTTGCATTTTTAGAACTCTAGTTATGACCGTTTGAAGTGGACCCTTGTTTTAGTTAGTTTCCAAACTTGTTGTTTTGAGATAAGATCTATGTTTCCTATTTATTATGTTTCTTAAACTTGGTATAATGCTTATGTATCATGTATTGATTCATTTTTATCATAGTTACATTTATATAATGCCCTATTATCATGCTTGGTGACGGTTTTTCATATATCCCTCTTTGAGTCGGTTTTTACAAATGTTACGGTTTGAGCACTAATTTTCTATGTGCTTTGTACTCTCATTCCCTTGGCTACCACCACATTCGTAAGGCTGGAATGTCGGAACGGGGAGATATCCTACTGCTTAATTGCATGTGTTAGTGGGCATACGACGACGTTGTTGGGAGGCGAACGCTTTGGGTTGATCGACCCGGCCGTCAAATGTTGTGTACTTGCGAGGTGGTGTTATTTGCATGTAGCGTACCGCTTGTTGTGAGGCTTGTGCTCTTTTCCGCCTCTTTCGTGAATGTCGACCGAATTTGGGGTACTCGGCGTCTATGATTGACCGAGTCTTGGATGCGAAACGTTTATCGCATGTCGAATCGGAACACGTTATTTCGAGAGTCTGGCCAGGTTTAGACTAGGACCGTATTATTATCGTCGACCTACCAGAGGAAATTAGTCCACATATACGAAATGTGATCGTGTATGCGTTCCGGGAAATGCTTATCCCGTGGATGCCTTTTAATCATACTTGTCATGTACACGGTGCTAGTGCGTTTCATTTACCGTGAGAGAGGTGGTCAATGTATTGGTATGTTTGGATGAATGATTATATGATTGATCATTGAATGACTTGGTATGGTTTGTTTGTCGAGCTTCAATCTTATCAAACTTATACCGCTACCGGTGAGATGTAAGCCCTAGTGAGCGTATTCGGTTGCCTAAGAGTGTCTTCCCCGAGTCTTTGTATAACATGATGGATTCAGATTTGTATTCCATATGCTCTTATCATTATATATTGAATTGCCTATCTATCCTTATCGTATTTCACATGTATATCTATATATGCATGCTTCTACTTTTGTATTTCCTTTTATGTACGTTTAATGTGATATGGTTGGGAGAACCCGGAGTTACTCCCCACTGACTGTGGCGTTCATGTTTTTCATGAATGAACAGGTTGCTTGATTGGATGGCTTTTTGCTTGTGGTATTTTGGGTTCGGGTGTGAGCTAGCGGGCGTTGGCCGCGATGAATCACCTCTAGACGATTTTTAGCTAGTTGCTAACAACTTTGTCTTATTTTATCACTTTGAGAGACTACGTCTCTTGTAGTGTATTCTATTTTGTTTGTAATTATTGACTTTCCTCGTATTTCTATCTTGCATGTATAAAGGTTTTTAAAATACCGTATTTTCCGCTTTATATATCACATGCTTGTTATGTTTTATTTCCGTATTCGCGAGGGTTGTCACAGTTGGTATCAGAGCTTTATCGCTCCCGACGCACATACGTGAACCCTAAACTTAAACTACTTGACCTTGAAATAATAAATGAGAAATGGGTAGAAATTAAGGGCTTTACTTGGTAGTCTTTGGTGTACTTTATGTTTGTTAGGTTCTAACTTGTTTGTTGATTGTTTGAGTGATGTTATGTTTATTTATATCTACCGTCTTAAGGTGGATCATTGTGTTACCTAGAAGAAGTATCCTCTACCAAAGATTTGAAGATTGACAAGCCTAATTGAAGTGTATTTCTTCCTCCTCTATGAATTCTCTCGTCTTTAATGTATTATGCTCTCTTCCTTCTATCTAGGTGCTTCTTTCTCTTCCATCTTGTTTGCCTCTTGGAAATTACTCTTGATAGTTCCTCCATCTTACCATTGGTATCCTTACCTTCCTCTTGTAACATGTTTTGTGGATGCCATACCCAATGGTGTAGATCTAAATTCACCCTATATTGATGATTGGTTGTAACTCTAAGGAAAGGTAGTAAGATAAATTTGATGATTTTAATGCTTGATGCTTGTCATGACTAATGTGTGGATAGTTCATGATATATGATGGTGTAAGGTTGAATGAGTTGGCTAAGACTTCTTAACCCATTAGCGATTTAATCTTTTGAATTTAGGAGTTTGAATGATGCCTTGAGTTGTAAAATGCGTTTGAAACTAAGTGACTTCTTGTGGATTCTAGTTTATGTGTTAGAGTATAGGCTTGGTGAAAAATCATTTGGCTATAGTTCTTGGATTTAAAGATATGATCTTATCTTATGGTATCGGAGACTCGTTTGGAGTAGTAAGGTTTCGTTGTAAGTTGAACCATATTACTTGAGGATTATGATGGGAGCTATGATGGAAATACCTTGGGACGTTAATGATGATGTTTGACTTGAGGTTGTACTTTGTTAATAATGAACTCGTGGGCTATATGAGTTGAAAATGACCTAGTATAAGGGAGTGTTTGTTAGTCCTTCAGTTAAAGAAACCTTTGAGGTTGTGTTGAATATTTGAGCTAAAGGAATGTTACTATGCTTGAGTTGCAATTCCGCAATTGGGAATCCGTGTTATATGAAGGGATGGATGAATTCAGTTGTAATCGATTTGTTAAATCTAGGTGTACCTTACTTTGATGATTTGTGGTACGATGGTCCCTTGTAAGAGACCTTTGTAGAGGAATAATTAAGATGTTTTAGTATCGCCCTGAGTTTGAAAGGGGAATTTTGTGGATTAAACCTTAAACCTTTTACTCGTACCATTATCTCTTTCCATTTCCTTTCATGCAAGTTCCTACTAAACCTGATTCCTAGGAAAATGTTTTCTCTTATCTTTTCCTTTGCCTGGCTATCTTCATGGCTATATCTATCCAATATCTAGCTTTTGGCTCCCTGCCTCTAGCTTCCCTCCAATTTTCGTTCGATCTTATCGCGTTCGTGTTTCCCTTGAAATTTCCTATCGTTTCCAGTTTCATGGTGACATTGTCTTTCCTCTGGTGAGATAGCTGGGGTTGTTAGCTAGCTTCGTGTTAATTTTGAACATGAATAGGATTGGGATTTAAACCTTAGGATGAATCTGTTGGTTGTATTGTACTCTCTTGGTGGCTTCATTTATTGAGCTTGCTAGTGTAGTGCTATTTTGGGAATCAAGTTGAGCGAGATGATATTCGTTGTTGTTTAGTATTATATCGGTTGCTTGAGATATCATTTGGGAATTAGATGTCTCTAATTGGTGGATTGTAAAAGAGACTTTGCTTTAGCGTAATTGAGATGGTACCCAAAGTTTGAGGAGTTTTGTCATAAATGAAAATTGATTCATTTTGAGTTTTAGATGAACTAGATAATTTGAATGGTTGTCTGATTGCCAAGTGATTGGTCATTTGTGGTTTGGAATTAGTAATTCTCTTTTATTCTTAAGTAATCATAGTTTGAGATTGAGAAATGTTCGTTGCAAGCTTTGGATAGTGAGTGCTCAGTTGTTATGGATTATAGAGTTAAAATGGTGAACCCATTTATCTTGAGGATTAGTAACCACCATAGTTTGCTAATTTGACTACTTATATTTGAGGCTTCGAGCGTAGTAATGATCGAATTAAGGATGTTATGACGTATTAAAGAATTATTATAATCGATAATGGATTGTGGATTTTTCCTTGTCGTGAGATCTGGGATGATGCTAGTTGGATCTTAGATAATTATGTTTTGTTGCGTGGATTGTGTTTTGACTATCGAGGATGAGAAAGTTCATTGTAAATTTAGGATAATGAGTTTGAAGTAAATTGAATCATGGATTTTCATGGTAAGTCTTCTTTACGTTATGGTTCTTATCGATCATGTCCCCCTAGATATAAATGTTTTGTTGGTGGTTTCTAGTAAGAGTTTTCATGAAACTAAGAAGATTAGAGTACATAATAAATCTTACATATGGATTGTTAGTTGTGGAGTCTACCGTGCCGATGGACTTTAGTGGATACTAAATGGATCTAAATAATTAGGTTATTGGCTTGAAATCTCGTGATTATGGAATATTTTTGTAGGAATTCTAATGATTGAAAATGATGAGTTGCAAATTGGGTTAGTGATGTCGAATATTTGTAGATCTTCCTGCCGACTTTATCTTAATCTTCCTATCCCTAAGAATTCGATTTGTTTTATTTTTGCGTGTTTTGTATATATTTTGTTTGTGACAACCCTCGCGAATGCGGAAAAATAAAACAAACAAGCATGTGAATTATATAACGGAAATATGAAGTTTTAAAAACCTTTATACATGCAAGGAAAGAATACGAGGAGTGTCAAATATTACAAACTAAAGTACGAATTATACTACATCAAGAGACGAAGTCTCTCCAAAAAGTTAACAAGTAAAAGTGTTTAGCAAATAAGCTAAAATCGTCTAGAGGTGAAACTTCCATGAACAACGCCCGCTAGCTCACACCCGAACCCAAAATATCATGCAAAAAGCCATCCAAATCAAGCAACATGTTCATCCATGAAAAACATGAATGCCACAGTCAATGGCGAGTAACTCCGGGTTCTCCCAGCCATATCACATTAAACGTACATAGAAGGAAATACAAAAGTAGAGCATGCATACATATAGATATACATGTGAGATACGATAAGAATATATAGGCTATTCGATAATTAAAGATAAGAGCATATGGAATACAAATCCAAATCCATCATGTTATTCAAAGACTCGGGAAAGACACTCTTAGGCAACCGAATACGCTCACTAGGGCTTACATCTCACCGTTAGCGGTATAAGTTTGATAAGATTGAGACTCGACAAACAAACCAAGCCAAGTCATGCAATGATCACAATCAATCCATCATATTATCATCCATTCAAACATACCAATACATAGACAATGCCCAATCATGCAATGACCATGAATAATATCATGAAATCACGCATTCAAAGACGACGACACAAGACGACATCTCTCACGGTAAATGAAACGCACTATCCACCGTGTACATGGCAAGTATGATTAAAAGAATCCACGGGATACATTTATCCCTGAACCAATACAACTATGCGATCCTTTCGTATATGTGCACTAATTTTCTCCGGTAGAACGACGGTATAAATATCCGGTCCTAGTCTAAATCTGGCCAGAATCCCAGAATCACATTTTCCGGTTCGACATGCGATAAACGTTTCGCATCCAAGACTCGGTCAATCATAGACGCCGAGTACCCCAAATTCGGTCGATAATTCACGAAAGAGGCGGAAAAGAGCTCAATCCTCATAACAAGCGGTACGCTACATGCAAATAACACCACCTCGCAAGTACACAACATTTGACGGTCGGGTCGATCAACGCAAAGCGTTCACCTCCCAACAACGTCGTCGTATGCCCACTACACATGCAATTAAGCAGTGGGATACCTCCCCGTTCCGACAGTCCAGCCTTACGAACGTGGAGGTAGCCAAGGGAATGAGAGTACAAAGCACAAGACAAAATAGTGCTCAAACCGTAACGTTTGTAAAAACCGACTCAAAGTGGGAACATACCAAAAACCGTCACAAAACATGAGAATAGGGAATCATATAAGTTTAACTATGATAAACATGAGTCAATACATGATACATAAGCATTAGAACAAGTTTATGAAGCATAATGAATAAAAACATATATCACCTCTCCAAAACAACGTTGTTTGGAAACCAAAGAAAACAAGGGTCCACTTCAAACAGTTATAACTAGAGTTCTAGACATGAAAATGCAGAAATTCTAAATGGAGGTGATAGCTTATCCTTTTACGGTTCCAACGGGATGTCACACGCCCAAAACAAGCAAGTAACGAAAGAGATATGTTCATTTTATGAAAATGGGTCAGTGTAGGAAAATTTCTGTTTGCAGCGAGTGACGCAGCCTGCGTCACCACGACGCAGCTTGCGTCCTATTCGGACAGGTACGAGTCACACAAATCTCCAAAATTTCACTAAGGCATAACACAAATATCGTCTATCATCACAATTCATCAATTCTCATATCAATTATCAACTAACAACAACCATCATCAACAACACAATTCCTAAAATTACTAATCATATTCTAAAATACGATTTCTAACATGGAAAACACATTAAAACACGTAAATGATATCGAGTAACCCTTCATCGTTACCTTTTCGCGTCTTTAAACGGTTTCTAAACCTTCATAGTCTCCACCTACATACAATTAGATAATAAAAGATGAATATCATTCACCTTGAGAAAGACGGATAATTTAAAAAGCGAGAAATACGGTAATTTTATTACCAATACGGATAGAGGAAGCTAAGAGGGGAAGAATGAGACGAACTTACGTGAATTCGAGCGAGAAATGAAGGCGTAGCGATGATTCGAAGATGGATAAAAAATGGGGGCAATGTTTTATGGTGTTTCTTAGAGAAGAAGAAAGAAATGAATTGTGAGGAAAAATTAGGTTAAAGGGGGTATATGAAGAGAGTGAGTGGAAAAAGTCAACAAAAGTCAAAGACGGCTCAAAAGTAAAGAAAAAGTCAAAGACGGCTCAAGACGGGTTTTACTTGAAAACTCGCGGAAATTCCAAATACGAACTCGGAAATTCTAAATTCGACTCGGAACATTAAATTCTAAAATAAAACTAAAATACGCTGAAAAGTATCCGTAAAATATTTTACTTATAAAAATAGGGTACATTTGCGGGTGTTACAATCACCCCACCTTTTAAAAAGTTTCGTCCTCAAAACTTGAGAGTAGAAAACAAAAGTATCAAGGACAAGAATCACTTTTCAAAATTAGTACGAAAACTTTTATAAGGGAAACATTTATGAAACGAGGTTCATCTCGAAAAGGGTTTAAGGAAATTTATATAAGTGCGAAACTTTATTTACGAATCACAAGAGTGCCCGTCGCGAACGAGAACTCTAGCTATCAAAAATCAAATCAATGTTGAAAGAGTGAAATCGAAATTCAAAACAACGTTAGTAAGTGCAGGACTAGTTATAAGACGTCGTCAATAACAAGTGCAAACATCCAACCAAACGCAAAATCCAAATATAAAAGCAAAAGAAATCCATTTTCTCCAAAAAGAGGGTACACAATCCATCTTTAGACTTCTTTGAAAAGTTAAATTCGAAATACAATATGGAAATTTGAAGGTTTTCTCAAAGATAAAATCAAAATACGAACACATTACACGTACATAGAGCGACTCGTACAATTCACACACAATTCAGGGTAACAAAATATATACAAAACACGCAAAAACGAAACAAATCGAACTCTTTGGGATAGGAAGATCAAGATAAAGTCAGCAGGAAGATCTACAAGAATTCGACATCACTTACTCTACTAATAAACCAAATCCTCAAGAGAATACAATTTACACAATTTGAAACTCATCATTTTCAATCATCAGAAATCCTACAAAAATATTCCATAATCACGAAACTTCGAGTAACAAATCCCAATTATTCGAATCCAATCAGAATCTACTAAGGTCCATCGGCACGGTAGACTTCACAACTAACAATTCACATGAAAGATTTATTATGCATTCTACTCTTCTTAGTTTCATCAAAACTCTTACTAGAAACTACCAACAAAATATTTATCTATGGAAACATGATCGCTAACAACCACAAAGTAAAGGACTTACCATGAAATCCTTTAATCCAATTTACTTCAAACTCATTATCCTAAATTTAAAATGAACTTTCTCATCCTCGAAAATCAAAACACAATCCACGCAACCAAACATAATTATCTAAGATTCAACTAGTCCCATCCAAAGTCTCACGACAAGGGAAAATCCACAATTCATTATCGGTTATTATGATTCTTTACTACGCCATAACATCTTTAATTCGATCATTCGTACGCTCGAAGCCTCAAATATAAATAGTCACATTAGCAAACTATGGTGGTTACTAATCCTCAATATCAATGGGTTCACCATTCTATCTCTATAATCCATAACAATTGAGCAAACACTATCAAAAGCTTGCAACTAACATTTCTCAATCTCAAACTATGATTCCTTAAGAATAAAAGAGAATTACTAATTCCAAACTACAAATGACCAATCACTTGGCAATCAGACAACCATTCAAATCATTTAGATCATCTAAAACTCAAAATGAACCGATTTTCATTTATGACAAAACTCCTCAAACTTTGGGTACCAACTCAATTACCCTAAAGCAAAGTCTCTTTTAGAATCCAACAATTAGAGACATCTAAATCCCAAATGACATACCAAGCAACCGTTATAATACCCAACAACAACGAACTATTATCATGATCAACTCAATTCTCAAAATAGCACTACAATACAAAGCTCCAAATCTAAAACCACTAAGAGAGGATACATTATCACTATTAGGATTCATCCTAGAGCTTAAGCCCTATTTCTCATGATCAAATACAACATGAAATTTGCTAAATCCAAATACACATATTCTAACTTAAGAATTCCAAAATACATTACACTTATTCTTTGAGCTTTACAAATGGAATACCCAATCCACTAGAGAAAAGATGAAGGAGCAACGAGATAGAAAACGATACGGAATCTCAAGGAGAACACGAGAATAAATAAGGCACGAGATTACAAGAGAGCAGCGCTAAAAAATAACGAGGTCAAGGAAGGGACAAAGCAGATAGTAGAGTTATGAAGATATCTGAGTAAGAAAGAAGGTACGAGCATGCGATTTCTTAAAGATCAATCTTGACAAAAACATTCAAGAATGGAAATGAAAAGGGACAATGGCACGAGTAAAGGTTTAAGGTTTAATCCACAAAATCTCTCGTTTCAAACCTAGGGTGATAGCAAAGCAAGTCATCCCGATTACAAAGGTCTCTGACAAGGGACCATCGTACCACAAATCATCAAAGTAAGGTACACCTAGATTTAACAAATCGATTACAACCCAATTCATCCATACTTTCATATCACACGGATTCCCAAATGCGGAATTGCAACTCAAGCATAATAACATTCTCTCAACTCCATAATTTGACACATTCTCAAAGGTTTCAAAAACCGAAGAATCAATAAGGAATTTTCCATACTAATCTCTTTTCAACTCCTACGGCCACAAGGTCGAACACCGAACAAAACGTCATTATCAACATCATATAGCCCACGAGTTCATTATTAACAAAGTACAACCTCAAGTCAAACGTCATCATTAACGTCCAAAGGTATTTCCATCATAACTCACATCATCGAATCTCGCTCATATCTATAATCCTCAAGTAATA
>JAIUZE010048472.1:0-13689 GCA_022085475.1 Heliosperma pusillum
GTCATTTTCAACTCATATAGCCCACGAGTTCATTATTAACAAAGTACAACCTCAAGTCAAACATCATCATTAACGTCCAAAGGTATTTCCATCATAGCTCACATCATCGAATCTCGCTCATATCTATAATCCTCAAGTAATATGGTTCAACTTACAACGAAACCTTACTACTTCAAACGAGGCTGCGATACCATAAGATAAGATCATATCTTTAAATCCAAGAAATATAGCCAAATGCTTTTCCACCAAGCCTATATTCACCAACACACAATAGGAAACCACAAGACGTCACTTAACCTCAAAAGCATTTCGCACATCAAGATATCATTCAAAACTTCTTATTTACACCAAATAGACATATCATAAGCATGGTCTTCAAACCAATACTAAACTTCTAAGTCCAAAAGACTAATTTACTAATGAGTTAAGAAGTCATAGCCAACTCATTCAACCTTACACCATCAATTACCATGAACTATCACACATTAATCATGGCAAGCATCAAGCATTAAAATCATCAAACTTATCTTACTACCTTTCCTTAGAGTTACAACCAATCATCAATATAGGGTGAATTTAGATCTACACCATTTTCCTCAAATCACCAATTCATTCTAACGAACACTAATATTCCACAAAATTCAAAGTTCTTCCGACCAAGTATAATATACCACAAACAAATGGGTATGGAATCCACAAAAAATGTTACAAGAGGAAGGTAAGGATACCAATAGTAAGATGGAGGAACTATCAAGAGTAATTTCTAAGAAGCAAACAAGATGGAAGAGAAAGAAGCACCTAGATAGAAGGAAGAGAGCATAATACAATAAGGTCAAGAGAATTCATAGATGATGAAGAAATACACTTTAATTAGGCTTGTCAATCTTCAATCTTCGGTAAAGGATACTTTTTCTAGGTAACACATGATCCACCTCAAGACGGTAGATACAAACAAACATAACATCACTCAAGACAATCAACAAACAAGTTAGAACCTAACAAACATCAAGTACACCAAAGACTACCACCTTAGGTCCTTAAGTCTACCCATCTCTCATTTATTATTTCAAGGTCAAGTAATTGAAGTTTAGGGTTCACGTGTGTGCGTCGGGAGCGATAAAGCTCTGATACCAACTGTGACAACCCTCGCGAATGCGGAAATATAAAACATAAAGCATGTGAAATAATATGCGGAAATACGGTATTTTAAAAACCTTTATACATGCATTGTAAATAAAACGAGAGGTGTCAAATATTACAAACTAAAAACGGAAATACAACAAAGAGACGGGGTCTCTTCAAATGTTAGCAAAGAACAAGTGTTTAACCAAAACTAGCAACTATCGTCTAGAGGTGAACTTCCAGGGACAACGCCCGCTATCTCACACCCGAACCCCAAAAAGTCACATCCAAAAATCATCCAAGCAGGAAACCTGTTCATCCATGAAAAACATGAATGCCACAGTCAGTGGGGAGTAACTCCGGGTTCTCCCAGCCATATTACATCAAACGTACATATAAGGTAATACGAAAGTAAAGCATGCATACATACAGAGATACATGTGAGTTGCGATAAGATTAGATAGGCAATTCTATAGAAAATGATAAGATCATGTGGAAATCAAATCCGTAACCATCATATTATTCAAAGACTCGGAATAGACACTCTTAGGCACTCGAATACGCTCACTAGGGCTTGCATCTCACCGTTAGCGGTATAAGATTGATAAGATTGAGACTCCACAGACAAACCAAGTCAAGTCATGCGATGATCACAATAAATCCAACATATTATCATCCATTCACGAACCAAGACATTGACGGTGTCCAATCATGCAATGACCATGAACAATATCATGAAATCACGCATTCAAGAACGACACAAGACGACAATCTCACGGTAAATGAAACGCACTAGCATCGTGTCCCAGCAAGAATGATTCAATGGCATCGCACGGGCTAAAGCATTTCCTGAATCGCATACACTATAAAGCTTTGCGGCGGTATGTAGACTAATTTCCTCGCTGGAGCAGCGACGATAATAATATCAGTCCTAGTCTACACTGTGCCAGGATCTCGGAAATATAACGTGTTCGCGATTCGTACATGCGATAAACGTATTCGGCTATCCAAGGACTGCGGCTTACAATATATATGCGCGAGTACCGGCGGCAATTCGGTAGATCAATTCACGAAAGAGGCGTAAAAACAGCTCAAGCCTCATAACAAGCGGTACGCTACCTGCAAATAACACCACCTCGCAAGTATACAACATTTGACGGCCGGGTCGAACAACGCATAGCGTTCAACTCCCAACAACGTCGTCATATGCCCACTACACATGCAATTAAGCAGTAGGATACCTCTCCGTTCCGACATTCCAGCCTTACGAACGGAAAGGTAGCCAAGGGAATGAGAATACAAAGCACAAGACAAAACCGTGCTCAAACCGTAACATATATGAAAAACCGACTCAAAGGGGAACATATCGAACCGTCACAAAACATGAGATACATGCGAAAGAAATATCCTATAACCGAAGCATGAATATTATAAGACCTTACGTAAAATTTCACGGTAAACCGATCATGCGAACTATTATAAATCACGAGTTTTTGAAAATAAAGGAAATGCATACAGCCGTGTTCCATGCCGGGCAACAGACCGGCGGCCGGTGGGCCGGCTCAGAACACAGGCAAAATCCCAAAAACAGAGAAAAGGGGTCTGGGCCGGTCAGTCGACCGGCGGCCGGTCGACCGGCACAGAACATCACCACAAAACCAACACTTCAACACTGATGTGTTCCAGGCCGGTGGGTTGACCGGTGGCCGGTTGGCCGGCCTGGAGCACCATATCATGCAAAAACCAAAATTTCCAAATGAGTTTCTGATGTGTTCCCAGCCGGTGGTCAGACCGGCGGCCGGTCGACCGGCTGGGAGCACTTCTTCACCCGAGAGCTTCCACAACTCAACCAAATCATTTCCAAATCATTTCAATTCTCATATATACTTCAAATAATCATCAACAATCAATATATATCATCCATATTCATCATATAACATCATTTACTAATCCTAGCATGGATTCTAATCTTCCTAATCGTAATCTAATACGATTCTCTAGCATATAAACATGTAAAACACGTAAGTAATACCGAGTAACCCTTCACCGTTACCTTTGAGCGTCTCTAATGATCGTCAAGCTCCTCTTCTATAAGGAAATAGTCTTTGTAGGGATCTTGGAGGTCGCCACCTACAATTAGATCGTAAAAAGATGAATAAAGTTCATCTTGAGAAAGACGGAAAGTTTGAAAAGCGAGAAAGACGATGATTTTAACATCTACGCGGATAGAGGAAGGTACGGGAGTAAGAATAAGATAAACTTACGTAAATTCTATCGAGCAACGAAGAAGTTATGCGAATTATGAAATCGAAATCAAAGAGGGAAATTGATTTCTTAAGGAAGAAGAAAACTAGGTTTGATTTTGTGTTTAATGAGATTTTAGGTTAAGGAAAGGAGTTGTGTGAGATGTGTAGAGAAAAAGTCAAAGGCGATTACCAAAGTCAAGAAAAGTCAAACTAGACTGAAGACGACATTTTCATGAAATCTCGCAGAAATTCCAAATACGAACTCGGAAATTCAAAATTCGACTCGGAACTTAAAAAGATAATTTAAAACTTAAAATTGCTGAAAAGTATCCGTAAAATATTTCTACTAGAAAAATAGGGTACATTTCCGGGTGTTACAATCACCCCACCTTTTTAAAAAGTTTCGTCCTCGAAACTTGAGGAAAAATAAAAATTTACCTTACTCGAAAAGACTCGGATATTTACTACGCATAGAAGCTTCGGTTTCCCAAGTCTCTTCTTCGACATTAGCACTTCTCCACAAGATTTTCACCAACGGAACTACTTTACTTCCCAACTTCCTATCCTTACGATCTAGGATACGGATCGGCTTCTCTTCAAAGGATAGATTCGGTTCAAGCTCGGGCAATTCCTTTTGAAATACATGGCTTGGATCACTAACATACTTTCTCAATTGAGAAACATGAAAAACATCATGAACCTTAGCCAAATTCAGCGGCAATTCCAACTTATAAGCAACGGCACCAATCCTTTCCACAATATCAAAGGGTCCAATGTATTTCGGGCTCAATTTACCCTTAACACCAAACCTTTTAACACCCTTCATAGGAGACACCTTCAAGAACACTCTATCACCCACTTCAAACTCTAACGGCCTTCTTCGGATATCGGCATAAGACTTTTGACGGTCTTGAGCGGCTTTCATGCTATCACGAATGACCTTCACATTATCAATGGTCTCAACAAGAACATCGGGGCCTAAATCACGATTGTCACTCAATTGATTCCAACATATAGGACTCCGACATTTCCTTCCATAAAGAGCTTCATATGGAGCCATCTTAATAGATGCATGATAACTATTGTTGAAAGAAAACTCCACCAACGGTAAACTCTTTTCCCAACTAGACTGAAAGTCAAGAGCACAAGCCCTAAGCAAGTCTTCTAAAGTCTGAATAGTCCTCTCAGTCTGACCACCCGTAGCGGCATGAAATGCAGTACTCATCAACAACTTACTACCCATGGCCTCTTGCAAAGCTTTCCAAAATCTCGAACAGAATCTCGGATCTCGGTCGGATATAATCTCCAATGGAACTCCATGGTATCTCACAATTTCATCCACATAAGCCTTTGCTAAACGATCCAAATTCCAAGTTTCTTTGATCGAAATAAATCTAGCACACTTGGTCAATCGATCAACAACAACCCAAACTGCATCTTTACCACCAACGGTCTTCGGCAAAGCCATAACAAAATCCATGGAAATAGATTCCCATTTCCATAGCGGAATATCTAACGGTTGTAGCAATCCACCGGGTCTCTTGTGTTCAATCTTCACTTGTTGGCAAGTCAAACATCTTCCAACATATGACACAACATCACCATTCAAGTTTGGCCACCAAAACTGTAGCTTCAAATCCTTGTACATCTTATCACCACCGGGATGAATAGAATACGGGGAAAGATGAGCTTCATCAAGAACTCGCTTCCTCAAATTTAGAGCATTAGGCACAAATAAACGACCATGGAAACGAAGAACACCTTCTTTATCAAACTTGAAATCTTTACCTTTACCTTCAAGAATTTTGGCTTGGATAGACTTGTAGGTAAGATCATCAACTTGACTTTCGCGGATTTCACGGAGAAACACGGGCTCGGCAATCATAGCACCAACATGAACAAATCCACGCTCTACAAATTCCAAACTCAACCTCCGAAACTCGGCACAAAGATCAACAGGTAAAACATGCAAAGCATTCAAAGCATAAGAAGCTTTCCTACTGCAAGCATTCGCAACAACATGCCTTTCCCTTCCTGATACATAACTCAAAATCATAAATTCGTTCACCAATTCCAACCATCTTTCTTTGCCTCAATTCACTCTTTTTGAGTAAATATGTACTTCAACTCCTAATGAATCGGTGCAATATAAGACATGAACTCCAATCAAATAATTCTCCACACTTTCAAAGGCATGAACAACAGGCGGCCATTTCTAGATCATGAGTAGGATAGTTTCACTTCATGAACTCTCAATTGCCTTGAAGCTACCACCACCTTCCTATTCTGCATAAAACACAACCTAATCCCTTTTCGAAGCATCACAAAGACCATCAAAGTCTACTCCACTTCAGGCAAAGTTCAACACCGGATGCGGTAGTTAACCGTCTTCTTTATCTTGAAACGCATTTTCACAAGCTTCATTCCATAGGAATTTTGGTTTCCTTCTTCAACATTGAGTCATTAGGTCTAAGCAGCTTAAGACTCTTTACAATCTTCTATAATACCAGCTAAACCAAGGAAACTTCAATCTCTCTAATATCAGTCGGACTCTTCCAATGCCAACAACGGCCCAATTTGGAAGGCTCCACCATACCCTTCTTTGAAATTATCATCCAAGAAAGGACACTTTAGGTAACCAAAATTCCAACACTTAGAGAACTTAGCATACACTGTCTTTCTCTTCTGACGACGTAGAACACCCAAAATAAATCCTCAAAATGATGCATGCTCATCTTCGGACTTGGAGAAAATAAGAATATCATCTATGAATACCACCACACACTTGTCAAGATATTCACTACATGTGCGGTTCATTTGATCCATAAAGATAGCAGGAGCATTCGTCAATCCAAATGGCATTACCTTGAACTCATAATGGCCATACCTCGTACTAAAAGCGGTCTTTGGAATATCAACATCTCTAACCGGAATTTGATGATAACCCGATCTCAAATCAATCTTCGAAAAAGTAGAAGCACCCTTTAATTGATCAAATAAATCCTCAATTCTAGGTAAAGGATACCTATTCTTGATTGTAATCCGGTTCAATTCACGATAATCGATACACAACCTCATAGAACCATCCTTCTTCTTCACAAAAAGAACAGGAGCACCCCACGGAGAGGCACTTGGTCGAATAAAGCCCTTTTCAATCATATCATCCAACTGCTTTCTCAACTCTTTCAATTCAGACGGAGCCATGCGATAAGGAGCTTTGGCAATTGGACCAGAACCAGGAACAAGATCGATAGAGAATTCGACATCTCTCTCGGGAGGAATCCCGGGCAAATCTTCGGGAAATACATCGACGAAATCTCGAACAATAGGCACATCTTCAATACTTGGCAAAGAGGTATTTGAAGAAGTCACAACACACAAGAATGCTTTGTAACCTTTTCTAACCATACTTACCAACTTCAAAGCGGAAATTAAAGACACACCTTTACGGGAATGAGATCCCTTATATGTTATTCTAACACCTAAAGGACTCTTTAAGAAAATCTTTTGATCACGACACTCGAACCTAGCATGATACATAGCTAACCAATCTATACCTAAAATAATATCAAACCCTCCTAGAGGAAACTTTAGGAGATTCGCGGGAAAGATAGAACCCGAAATAGATATAGGTACATTTGGATAAAGGGTTGAACAAGAGATAATATCACCGGAAGGTAAGGATATGGGAGTATCCTCACTAGATATAGGCTTGATAGATAACTTATTAGCATAGGTCGATGACACAAAAGACATTGAAGCACCGTTATCAAATAAAATAAGACACGGTTGCTCTAAGATTGAGAACATACCCGTAATGATCTCGGGATGAGCATCGGCTTCGGCACGGCTCATGACAAAGATTGAACCCTTAGGCTTAGGAGGAGGGGGCAACTTTCGATCGGGGCAATCTTCGTAACGATGACCACCCTTTTGACAAAAGAAGCACACATAAGGTCGGTTGGAACAAGTTCTACCGGGATGTAGAGGAAGTCTACACCGGTTGCAAAACTGACCTTGCGGTTGAGCTTGAGGAGCATAAGGCTTATGAACCACATTTGACGTAGCTCTAGGAATAAAAGAAGAAGGATTCCTTGTATTGGCATTGGAAGAAGGATTAAACCTCCTCTTGTTAGCATAGGAATTAGAGGAAGACGGAATAAATGGCCTCTTCCCAAAGGCATTCGGCCTAGGAGCATAAGAAGGAGAGGGATTGTTCATTAAAGCTTCATCCCTTATAGACTTCATTGAATTTTCAGCCCACAAGGCATCGTCGTAGAGATCTCCAAAGGATGCGGTACCTCTTCTCACTTTACTTTGGAGAACGGCATTCAACTTATTACGGTAGTAGAATGCACGATCTTCATCATCACGAATAAGCCTCGGCGCAAAGTGAGCGAGCTTATTAAACTCCGTTGTAAAATCTTGAGCCGATAGGTTACCTTGCTTAAAATCTATGAACTCTTTGAGCCTTTGCTGTTTAAGCTCCTTAGGGTAAAAACCTTACCCTCCACAAGAGCTTAAGCAAGCCCAGTGAAGTCCTCTTCAAGAGTTCAGGTTGGCACTTGTGATAGCCACCAGTTGTCGGGCTTCCGCACTAGAAGGGTTTGAAATCCTCACATTTATCATCTTCCCGGATTGGAAAGATCAAAACTGCTTTTCCATCTCAGGAACCAGTGGATGCTCCGTTAGGATAAGCTCTCCACCAATAGGGCACGATCTACTCCTTGCAATTTGACCCCGCACCCATGCATAACCACCTTGTTGGTTGTCCTCCCTTCTAGGGTGAACTTGGTGGGATTATCTAGAGCGGCATCTTGCTGATCTTCAGCACTTGAGCAAGAGCCTCCATCATAAATACTCTCAGCTAAACGCGGTGTCTAACCATCTTCATAAGAAACAAAAACAAAACAAATTAATCCTAACACTTAGCATAAACAAATAAACTACCAAGTAAAATCCTTAACTTCTACCCATCTCTCATTTATTATGTCAAGGTCAAGTAGTTTAAGTTTAGGGTTCACGTGTGTGCGTCGGGAGCGTTTAAGCTCTGATACCAACTGTGACAACCCTCGCGAATGCGGAAAGAAAAAACATACAAGCATGTGAAAAGATATGAGGAAATACGGTATTTTAAAAACTTTTATACATGCATTGTAAATAAAACGAGAGGTGTCAAATATTACAAACTAAAAACGGAATATACAATAAAGAGACGGGGTCTCTTCAAATGTTAGCAAAGAACAAGTGTTTAATAAAAACTAGCTACTATTGTCTAGAGGTGAACTTCCAGGGACAACGCCCGCTAGCTCACACCCGAACCCCAAAAAGTCACATCCAAAAATCATCCAAGCAGGAAACCTGTTCATCCATGAAAAACATGAATGCCACAGTCAGTGGGGAGTAACTCCGGGTTCTCCCAGCCATATTACATCAACCGTACACATAAGGTAATACGAAAGTAAAGCATGCCACATACGATATAATGTGAGTTGCGATACAGATTAGATAGGCATTCTATAGAAAATGGATAAGATCGTGGAAATCAAATACGTAAAACCATTAGATTATTCAAAGATCGGAATAGACACTTCTTAGGCCATCGAATACCGTCATAGGGATTTGCATCTCACCGTTAGCGGTATTTATCAGATTGATAGGATGAGACTCGACAGACAAAACCCGTCAAGTCTTCGATGATCACAAAGAATCCAACATATTATCATCCATTCACGAACCCATACATAGACGGTGTCCAATCATGCAATGACCATGAATAATATCATGAAATCACGCATTCAAAGAACGACGACACAAGACAACATCTCTCACGGTAAATGAAACGCACTAGCATCGTGTACATGGCAAGTATGATTAACAGGCATCCACGGGATAAGCATTTCCCTGAACTCATACGCGATGCTTACATTTCGCCTATGTAGACTAATTTCCTCCTGGTAGCACGACGATATAAATATACGGTCCTAGTCTAAACCTGGCTAGATTCGGAATATAACGTGTTCGATTCGACTGCGATAAAACGTTTCGCATCCAGACGCGGGCTTACACTATAATGCCGAGTACCCCAAATTCGGTAGACAATTCACGGAAAGACGAAAAGAGGCGGAAAAGAGCTCAAGCCTCATAACAAGCGGTACGCTACATGCAAATAACACCACCTCGCAAGTATACAACATTTGACGGCCGGGTCGAACAACGCATAGCGTTCAACTCCCAACAACGTCGTCATATGCCCACTAACACATGCATTTAAGCAGTAGGATACCTCGCCGTTCCGACATTCCAGCCTTACGAACGGAAAGGTAGCCAAGGGAATGAGAATACAAAGCACAAGACAAAACCCTGCTCAAACCGTAACATATATGAAAAACCGACTCAAAGTGGAACATATCGAAAACCGTCACAAAACATGAGATACATGCGAAAGAAATATCATATAACCGAAGCATGAATATTATAAGACCTTACGCAAAATTTCACGGTAAACCGATCATGCGAACTATTATAAATCACGAGTTTTTGAAAATAAAGGAAATGCATACAGCCGTGTTCCAGGCCGGGCAACAGACCGGCGGCCGGTGGGCCGGCCCAGAACACAGGCAAAATCCCAAAAACAGAGAAAAGGGGTCTGGGCCGGTCAGTCGACCGGCGGCCGGTCGACCGGCACAGAACATCACAACAAAACCAACACTTCAACACTGATGTGTTCCAGGCCGGTGGGTTGACCGGTGGCCGGTTGGCCGGCCTGGAGCACCATATCATGCAAAAACCAAAATTTCCCAATGAGTTTCTGATGTGTTCCCAGCCGGTGGTCAGACCGGCGGCCGGTCGACCGGCTGGGAGCACTTCTTCACCCGAGAGCTTCCAAAACTCAACCAAATCATTTCCAAATCATTTCAATTCTCATATATACTTCAAATAATCCTCAACAATCAATATATATCATCCATATTCATCATATAACATCATTTACTAATCATAGCATGGATGCTAATCTTCCTACTCGTAATCTAATACGATTCTCTAGCATATACACATATAAAACACGTAAGTAATACCGAGTAACCCTTCACCGTTACCTTTGAGCGTCTCTAATGATCGTCAAGCTCCTCTTCTATAAGGAAATAGTCTTTGTCGGGATCTTGGAGGTCGCCACCTACAATTAGATCGTAAAAAGATGAAAAAAGTTCATCTTGAGAAAGACGGAAAGTTTGAAAAGCGAGAAAGACGATGATTTTAACATCTACGCGGATAGAGGAAGGTACGGGAGTAAGAATAAGATAAACTGACGTAAATTCTATCGAGCAACGAAGAAGTTATGCGAATTATGAAATCGAAATCAAAGAGGGAAATTGATTTCTTAAGGAAGAAGAAAACTAGGTTTGATTTTGTGTTTAATGAGATTTTAGGTTAAGGAAGGGAGTTGTGTGAGAGGTGTAGAGAAAAAGTCAAAGGCGATTACCAAAGTCAAGAAAAGTCAAACTAGACTGAAGACGACATTTTCATGAAATCTCGCAGAAATTCCAAATACGAACTCGGAAATGCAAAATTCGACTCGGAACTTAAAAAGATAATTTAAAACTTAAAATTACTGAAAAGTATCCGTAAAATATTTCTACTAGAAAAATAGGGTACATTTCCGGGTGTTACAAAATGTGCCGTGCAAGGGAGCTCCAAAAGGAGCCAATGGGTGCAAATCCATCTTTTTCATTTTTGTCTTATCAAAGAAGTAGCCTTAAGTCTAGGATGATTAGCCATAATCATTATGTTTATTTTACAATAAAATAAACACCCACTAAGGCTTACTAGCCTTCAAATGTTCGGCCCCCACATAAAAATAGGTCCATTTTAAGTTTGTCAATTGTTAATTGTATTATGAAGTGATATGTGACATATTCCAAGCCTTATTTCAATATAATGCATATTTAATCTTTTAAATATCATCTTTTATAAAAATAAATCACATACAATAAATTAACTTGGTAATTCCTAATCACATAAAATGGATCATATTAATATAATTCACAACATTTGTAATTATAATTAATCTATTATTCTTGATTCAATTGTTTCATAAACAATAAACATATTTTAGAAATTAAACATTTTAATTGCTAAATCAAATCTTATTTAATCAAATTACAATAAGATATGAATTCTAACTCACAACAATTATTCATTTTTAAGGAGTTAATCAACTCGTATCTTAATACGACTAATTAATTTATCAATTAAGAGATTTGTCTTATAGGTATGATCTTAAGGGATCAACTAATCACCACCGTCAAACGACAGTAACGTCAAACTCTAATTAGCCAATCGTTACCGATTAATGTTGATTACTTGACTATATAATAGAATTATCCCTTTGTATTCTTATTATTAAGATTTAATTATGTGATCGCACTATTGTTGAGGACACTTACTCCAACAATCTCCCACTTGTGCGAGACAAGTGTGTGTCACCAATTCTCTTGTCCTATTACAATCTCCCACTCAATGCAAGGTCTCTTGCAGGTCATACTTGCATTTGATCATATCATGAGTGGTTTCCTCGATCTTGGAGAATAACTGTCTGACCGGAATTATCTATCATAGATACCTTCCGAGCGTGGCCACGCATTTTCAGCTTACTACTCCTCGAGTGACCTTGAGATTTTAAAACAACCCTGACAAGGGGTGGACAATTCCTATCACACTATTCCCTTCAATTAGCCACAGTTCATCATGACCCAAAAGATGCCTATTTGACCCCAGTTACGAAGGTCGTAAAGCATAAATCAAAGTCACTCTGAAACTGTGCCACCTTAGGCGAATAGTCTTTAGTCAAAGAATTGACTAAAAAAGAATACTATAGTAGCTCTTGCCACGACCGGGCTACAAGAATTGCCAGAACTCCATAAGCGGTCACTTCTCGACAGATTGTCTCTTACAGTCTGTCTATGTGATCGACTGGTCATCCCTAATGACCTTATGACACTTGAACTTGCCATCAATCGCATCACACTCTAGTCACTTAGAGACGTCACCTCATATAAGCAACTAGAGGCCAATGCTATGTTAATCCAGTCCACTATAATGGGGTCCAATATTGTCTCTACAACCCATTTGGATATAACAAAGCACAAAAACAATTTTTTAGAAATTTAAACGATAAATGTGATTATCATATATGAACAATCAAAACAATGTTATTACTTCATATCATATAATTTAAAGTTTATTTCGTCCATGACAATTCATGACGATCTTATTTAAATGCAATAAAGGCTTGGGTAATGAATATACCATGTATTCATTTATTCCAACCTTGTGAATTGCTTTTTCCTTCCATCCAATGTTATTCCTAGTAACATGAATTCATCTACGTACATGTCTAGATCTCTATCTAATGTTAGGCTCTTTAACTTGAAAGATGCTCCTACTCGTTATCATGATAACTGATAAGTATTTAGGTGAAAGGATCTACCATTAGCTCCTTGTAAGTCACCTTATCCTCATCATAATGTACTAGGTCTCTTTTTCTAGAATTTATAATGATTGACTCTTCAATCATCCTTTTAGTTATTCGCTTCTTGTATAACAAAGGTACGCCTAGGATTCGGATAAATCCTTACAAGTTTGGAAATTTGGGTTTGTGTAACCTTTACCACATATCCAAATTTTCTCTACCAAACACAAGAATGTATCCCTAGTTCTCCTTGAGAACTCTATGGATGTTCTTGTAGGCTATCCAATGACACTCATGTGGATTGATTTGTTATAGGCTTGTCATGCTCATATCATACAATTCATTTAGGTATGTGCATGTAATGACATACATGATTGGTCTAATGGCGGAAACATTAGTACTCATGTGATCAACAACTCTTAGGTTCAGTAGATGACTATGACCTTTTCATAGTGATCCCACTTTCATCAACATGAATAACTTATTTAACTTGTTTGAAATAGATAAAGGATCTTATCGATATAAGACACTTTTCTAAATGCCAAGCTAAAATCTTCTATTCCACAATATATTCTGATTTTAGTATACATGTTGCCCTGTTTCATTAAAATCCAACCACTCTTTTCAAAAGGTAAAATGAATACGTCACTCACAATGAGTGATTCGTCATTCACCTGGAAAACAATTTCTCGCACTGAACTTCATGTCTTTACATGATTACTTTAACTCCCACTTAACTTCATGTTTATACATGAGTTTAACTCTCACTGAACTTCATGTCTATACATGATTTTTCGACAATTCGAGTGAAACTCTACTTATATCACATAATAGAAAAGATCATCATAA
>JAIUZE010048477.1:0-10466 GCA_022085475.1 Heliosperma pusillum
GTACTTGAGATACCAGTATCCTTTCGAAAGATTGATGGAAGTCTACAAGGACTATACATCTAATCGGTATCGTCCAGAAGGTTGTATTGCTGAACGTGCTATATTAGACGAAGCTCTTGCATATTGTTACGCTCATCTCTCTCCTGAGGAGTTAATTGGCGTTCCAAAGAATCGTCATAGTGACTGGATGACCGGAAAAGGTATTAGGGGCCGGGTTGAAAACATTGTGTCACGTGACATGTTACATTTAGCACATACGTATGTGCTAAACAACGAAGATGAGGTGCAACCTTATATTGAACAACACAAAGATGAGCTCAAATACGATCACCCCAACAAGAGCGAGATGTGGATTGCAAACGAGCATAAGAAGACATTTGGAGAGTGGTTTAGGAATGTTGTCTTGGAGTATAAGAATTTGTATGGTGATGACATCTCTCCTAGGTTACTACGTCTTGGGTTAGGTCCAAATGCCAGGGCCACTTTTTTCAGCGGTTTTGCTATTAATGTTTATACTTTTTACACCCGCGAGCAAGATGAGTTGAGCACAATGCAAAATAGTGGTGTGAGTTCTGAATTTGAGGCAATGCACTTTGCTACTTCAAAAGATAAAAACCGTATTTGGGGAAAATGCCTTTATTATGGTGTTATTCAAGAAATATTGGTATTAGATTACATTGATTTCACAATACCTCTGTTTCGATGTAACTGGGTTGATAACAACAACAATTGTGTTTGAAAGGATAAAATGGGATTTACGTTGGTCAATTTGGATAAGGTTGGCAATAATAAGGATGATCCTTTCATAATGGCATCCCAAGCTAAAAGTGTTCTATGTCACCGATCCTATGGATAAGAAGTGGTCTGTTGTACTATCTATAAGGAGTAGACGGGGTGCACCCGATAATGGTGGGGATAATGATCAGGATGTCGTGTTTGAGGGAATGGATCACTCTTCCACTGTATCTTATTTCGACAATGTGACACTGATCATGATAACATTGAAAGCATCTATATGCGTGATGATCATGGTGAAGGTATTTGGGTTAACGAAGAAACTATGTCGGGCAAGAAATGTCCCCGATCCTGAGGTGGTTAATAATGTGAGGTATTAGCTTATATATTTGTTTTTTTTTAGTTTCTGTTATTTTTTTAAATAACTATCTTTCTGATTTTTTTTAAATAACTTAGGAACGGCATAGTAATAACAAACGTAAAGCACTGATACTTTATTAGCTCGAACAGATTTGCATTTAGGAACCATAGCGGAAATCTTACAACCATAGCGGATACAGACACACACACTTGACACTCGATCAACATCTATTATGATAGGCTGATACAAGACCACAGACCCTAAAACCCCATTACACTGCTATTATGATAGGCTGATATAGACACACAGGCCCTCCCGGCCATCATACATGACCACAGGCCCTCCCATCCCATTACACTGCTATTATAATAGGCTGATACAGACACACACACACTTGACACTCAACATCTAACACAGGACGTTGCTTGGAATTTTTAGGTGTACATTGCTTGGAAAACAGCCACAACCTGGTTGTAGGCATCGACGATTTCTGAATTGGCCGACTGCTGACCATTCAAGATGGTCGGATACGGCACGTGGAAATAGTCGACGGTATTCTTCAGAAGCTCGGCGTCCTCGTCTGTGGCTACCCAGAGGTATGGTTCGACTGTTGATCTATTTGGAGCAACCCAGTCGCTCTTACCATGGCCTCTGAGTTGAAACATATTGCCAAGCTTAAATGCTGATTCTGCATCTGCAAGTGATGTTCCAAACTGAATGAGTAGTATCCCTTTGAATCCCCAAGGCGCCCATTGTGCCTTAATTCTGTTGACCGAGTATCCCAGTTCAATAAGCTTATTCCTCAAAGGAGTAAAGCTTTTGGCAACAAATTTTCCATCGTCCAAATGGCCTGGGGCATTCATTAGGACACAGTGATATGGACGAGCAACATTTTGAGACATTTCAAAAATAGACAAGTGATTTAATAGTTTTGGTTTGGTTTATTTGCAGTGAGTATTCTTTTCTGAATTTATAGCATTCAGTGTATTGTCTTTAGTTTTTGTTACCTTTGGTCATTGTTGAAGATTCCCAAATTATTTAGCTTTTGGTCATTCATTATACAGTCTCCATGTTTTGGTTTCTGCTGATATTGCTGTGTATAGTGCTTATGATATTGCTGTCTTTGTTGGTTTCTGCTGATTATTATTGCAGTGTATAGTGCTTATGATATTGCTGTATCTAATTATAATTAAAAAAAAATAAAGGTATGCAACAACAACGGTTGTTTTAAATATACCCGTTGTGGTTAGTAATAACAACGGTTATTAACCATAAACCGTTGTCATAGTGTTTACTAATTACAACGGGTAGACTACTATAACCGTAGTCATTACTCTATCACAACGGTTTGTTTATAATAACCGTTGTCAATATTTGTAGTAAGGAAACACACAACACTAATAATACGACTGTACTGCAACACAAAAACTCTATCACAAAGCGATCATTTTTCTGTCATCATCTCCCTTATTATTTTTGAATTGGTGAATTTGTGAACTATTTCTTGAATTTGTGAATGTCATTTCCTGAATGTCGTTTATTATTTTCACCAATTCAATGTCGTTTATTAGCAAATTTGTTAATGTCATTTCCTGAATGTCATTTCCTGAATGTCATTCAATTCTAATTTTGCTTTATCGATTGAATAGCTTTGAATTGAATTAGTTTAATTACTTCTAAACTTAAGTCAAAAAACAAACTAACGTATCAACATTAATATTATTAAATAATAAGTTCAAACGGCGCCACACACAAATGGCGCCAAAACAACAACAAACAACTACAACCAAACAACAACAACCAAACAACTACAACCAAACAACAACAACAAACTAAATTGAGTCCGGGTAAATCTCCCGGATAGCTGCCACCGCTAGAGCATATGCATCAATCGGGTCAGCCTCGGCCAGAGCCAACCCTCCCCACTGCTCTACCTGGGTCACTTCAACGAGGTCGACCCCATTTGGCCAACGGTAACGGTCATGTTCGGAAGCCACCCATAGATATGGCCCAGGCTGGTGGTCCGTGCTCTCAATAAAATCTTTTCGCCCATGCCTGGCCTTGTCAAACATTCTTGCCAGTTTGAATGCGGACGCACGATGAGCATCCGACATCCCAAACTCGAAAACGAGTTCCCCTGTAAAGTACCTGCGATGATAATTTGGCCACATCTTCCTGATTAAGTAGCCATTTCGAATAAGCGTATCACGGAGTTTTTTGTAACTTTTACACACAACGTAGTCACCCTCAATATGAGAAGGCATTTCTTTCATGATGCAAGCATATGGTTTAGTAAAAGTTCCAGACATTTTGTATGGTTGATGTTAGTATTGAGGCTGGGAAATTTTGTATGGTTTAGCAAATATGTTATTGATTAGAGTTGGGAATGTTGTATGTGGTTGATAACCTGCTTGTATTGAGGCTGTATTTATAGAGAGTTATTTATTGGAGTTATTTATTCACATGCATGCATTGGTTCACATGAAGGCATTGATTCACATGCATGCATTGGTTCCCAAAACGACTATACATTCACATGCACGCAGTACGTTATTGATTGAGTAAATGTGTGAATATGCAGTCAATGCATTTACTGCAATGTGCAGTCAATGCATTTACTGCAATGTGCAGTAACCCTATCACAACGGTTGTGGTAACGAAAACCGTTGTGGTTAGTAATCACAACGGGTTTTTGTACCAATAACCGTTGTTATTGCGTAATAACAACGGGTTTTTGTACCAATAACCGTTGTTATTGCTCAATATTATTATTTTTAATTAAAAGATATTGCAGTCCAACCCCGTGAATAAACAACAGCAGAACCAGCATTGATTAAAGCATCCATTGAACATCATCAATGGCAGCATAACCCCTCTATAAATACAGCCTCCAAACCCCTCCTTTAAATATTACATAACTACCCTAAAATTAATATCATCAATGGCAGCAGTTAACCTTCCCAACGATGAGACGACCCTTACAAAATTGATTGCAGATGAGGAGGAGGCTCTTGCCGAAGTTCCCGCTGATCATCACCCATTGATTAAAGGATCCATTGAACATCGAAGGGATTATTGGATTAAGAGGCGTGAAGCAGTCCGACTTGTCAACCAAGCGTCGTCATCAGCATCGTCCTCTGTCTACCCACGTCGGCCTTATACTCGGAGGTTGGATGCCGCAAGAGATATGTTGAGCTGTACCCGTCCTACCTTATCTCCACATGCAAGACGTGTACTTGCAGGCTTTGAATCTGTTATTGCAAAATACGAGGTTAATGATCCGGAAGTCATCAGTATCATCAATATTGTTCCGGATTGTTGGTGGCAGTGTGAGAAAAGCTTTTTACTCTTAACCGGAATTGTTCCGGATTATGTAACATCTTTATTTATTTGATGTCGGATGAATGTAATGTACTTTAATATAAAATCTAGGTTATTCCTAATGAAATCAATGAGAAAGAATGTTGTTTAAAGTGTTTGAATTGATGTTCAATATTTTGATGTTTGATCAATATATAGCGATCATCTACTATATATATATATATATATTATATATATATATAGAAGTATATAAAAAAGGGTTTAGGGTTTAGGGTTTAGGGTTTAGGGTTATTTTGAAGTAACACACGTATACTAATAATGATACTTAATAATTAAAAGTGATCCGACCCGAAAATGATACTTAATAATCATCACGCGGATAATAAATAATGATTTCTATCGAATTAAATTAAACAACCCGATACTAGCTAATTAATTTTGGGTCGGACAGTTTCAGGTTTGTGATGCAAAAACGGCCCGACGAATCTAACTACCTGATCGGAATATGCATGGCCTATTATTATTAACCATTTATTTGTTGATAAAACGTATGTACATACATACATACCCAATAATATAATATATATTATATATAATAGGTGGTAAAAAAGCAATAAACCGTCCTTTTTAATTAATTTGAGCATATATATATATATATATATATATATATATATATATATATGCATCGTCAATATATCCGTCCCTTTTATTAGCGTACTTGGATGAACGAAGTCGATCGACCCCATATATATCATCATTATTTAATTTGGGAAACATTGACGTGTATATATAATACTTACTTGCATGTGCATTGATGAATCTGTTATTATTGCAAATTAAAGTAGTACGAGCGTTAATTAATGATCCGGAAGTCATCATCATTAATTATTATATATATATCATCAATATTATATTATCATCAATATTATTAATTGCAATAAGTAGTACATATATACGAGGTTAATAATGACACGTGCCCCCGACCCGGCCCAAAAGCGATCGACCCGAAGTACGTAGCTACTTGCTCTAGATAGTGGATTGCCCGATCCGTAACTGCTGGCCTGGCCACCCGATCGATCAGTTTCAGGTTAACTAGTGATGCATGATAATTATAATAACCAGTTCCTTAATTAAAAAGAAAATAACACGATTCGAGGATCCCTATCTAGACTCGATATATATATACCGCATCCGCTTGACCCGGAAATTATCTACGACCCGCCCAATAATAATCATTCCCGAAACAGACACGAATTGAAAGCCGAAAGGACCCTCGCTTCGACCCGAATTGAACCAAACTAATAATAATAACTAACCCGATCGATAAAGTTATTAATTACAAACCCGCCGAATCTAACCCGATTGGAATTGATTCCCATGCCAAACCCGATCCGAGCTAATAATTAAACGTAACTTACGCCTATAATATAAAATTTAGAGCAAAGTAAAATAAATTAAATTAAATTTAGAGCAAAGTTAAATAAATTAATTTAGAGCAAAGTTAATGAATTTATTTCGTGCCTCAAATTTTAATACCGCGCGGGCGTATCTGAAAAATTAAAAAAAAATATACATAATCTATAAAAACGGTGTTTTAGAATTTCACCGTTGTTATTACTTTCAACAACGGGTTATAATAAATAAACCGTTGTCTTAGTGTTATTACTTTCTACAACGGGTGTGCTTTAACCGTTGTCATTACTCTATAACAACGGTGGTTTGTAGGATAACCGTTGTCAATAGTTTCTCTTAATAAACCCTTTAGTTTCTCTTAATAAAAAATAATTTACAATCCTATAGAGTAAATTTTACACACGTACATTATCATCATCATCCTCCTCTTTTACAATCATCCTCGTTTACAACACAAATCTTTTTGTTTAGTATCATCATCATCCTCCTCGTACTCGTGATCATCATCCTGTTCTCTTTATCATCACCCTGTTCTCGTTTTCTTTATCAGGTAATTTTTGTGTTTCGTCTTTAGGGTTTTAAGATTGAAGTTCATCTTTTTGTTTTCATTTTCTATTTATCGTTCTCTTTATCATGTAGTTTCATTCTTTTCTAAGTTTTTAGAGTTTTAGAATCTCTGCATGACTCTTTATTTGTTCAGTTACTATTTCATTCATTTTAAGGTCTTAGGGTTTTAGAATCGCTGTATGCATGACTCTGTTCCGTTACTATTTCATTTCTTTTGAAGGTCTTAGTGTCTTAGGATTATGATGGGTGAAAAACGGAAAAGAGTAGAAAACAATGATAAGGGGGATAAGCCTGGTGAGAGGGGTGCTTCGAAGTGCTCTGCAACCCTTGCAGCTTTAGCGGCAAAAACGCCGATGGAAATAAAATGGAGTGTGAAAGGTGTTCCTACTGGTCCAAATGCTAGCCATTTATCCACTTGGATTGGAGTTACAACCAAACAGTTGTGCCTATTGATTTAGATAATTTCAGGAATTATAATCCTGCATTGCAGGACTTCTTCTTGAAACGTATAAAGGTATGATAATATCTTTAGCTAAACACCATTTTATTTTGCATAAGTTACTATTACATAAGGCAGGAAGCCGTATAAAGGTTCGTATAAAGGTATGATATTAGACAGCCGCTTATTAGTATATATGATGATGATGCAGGAAGCTTTCGATATTCCAGACTGCCATGATAAGTATCTATTACGTAAGGCAGCGGCAGGCTTAAGGCAGTGGAGGTGTGACCTTGCCAAATTACACTTGTATGTCGACAAGGAGACGGGGCAGATGCATAAGAGCCCACCGACAAAGTACCCCAACATCACTCAGCAACAATGGGATAATTATAAGGCGAAACGAGCTACTGAAAAGTTTCAGGTTAAGTATCCATGTCATGTGTTTACATTTTTGTAAAACTCTACTTAAGGTTACATTTTTCTAAAAGTTTCAGGTTACATTTTTCTAAAACTCTACTTGTATCTATAATTTTCTAATTGTCTCATCTACTTGCGATTTAATATGATTTGAAGAGCGTTAGCGCCAGAAATCGTGCTAACATCTCACAGAAGCGGGGGGTATATTATGGTTCTCGAGGCGGTTACAGATTGATAGAAGAAAATCTCGTAAGTAGCATCTATATATTAGATTTTTTTTAATCATACTTGGACTTGATATACATGTATACATATATTATTTTTGAGTTAACGTGTAGGTGTCAAAAGGTGTGACCGACTTGAATCGGCACGTAACTTATCAAGAAGGGCACACGCCTAAAGGATCCCGAACATGTAACGAATATGATCAGGAAGTCTTGGCCAACATAGTAAGTATTATTTTTATTAAGACGGGTTTTTAATAACTTTATTGTTCAATTCTTGTATGTCTAACTATCTATTTTTTTTAGTAACAAAAATTAAATTAAGTTTATTTAATATATTATAGGAGAATGTTCTGAAGGAGGTTGCGGAAGGGAAATTCACTCCGAGTGGTCGTGACGACGTTCTTGCTAGAGCGATCGGCCGTCCCGAGCATCCAGGTCGTTTGAGGGGCGTCCCATTACATGTCGGAGTCACGAAATATTATGGGACAACTAGCCCGAAAAAGAAGAAGAAAAAATAAGGGGAAGGCTGACATGGTACCATTTGTTATTGTCATTTAAAATTCACATGTTATTGTTTTAACAAAATGCTGATTCTACGTTTTGGGCGTGCAGGTTCAGTTATTGGCCTCCGTGATACTGAAGATGAATTCTGGAGGCAAGCCTTCCGAAGAAGAATTGAAGATGATGGAGGATGTCATTAAAAAGGGTGAGGTAGTGCAACCGATTTGTCAAGAGGCAGACACTACTACCTTGCCAATACATGAGGAGACGGCTGAGAAGATGGGTGAGGTACCTACTGCTGTCGAGGTTTTAATACCTCAAGCCGATAAGGTAAATATGACTTTTTTTTTCTGCATTTGTTCTTTCCAGCAGCCATGCCTTTGATTAGTTTATTTTATTAGGTAAATGAGTCGGAAAAGGGGACGCAACTTGAGGAGACGGGTGAGGTACCTAATGCTGCTGAGGTTTTGATACCTCAAGCCGATAAGGTAAATACGACTTAACCATTTTGAACCTCTGCATTTGTTCTTTCCAGCAGCCATGCCTTTGATTGGTTAATTAATTTTATAAGTTAAATAACTCTGAAAAGGGGACGCAACTTGAGGAGCCGGCTGAGAAGACGGGTGACAATAATGAGGTATGTAGAATATAAGAAGTTAGTATATGCTGTCACTGCTAAATCTGGTCTGGACATGTTCAAGTATAATAGCCTACCCACCAACAATAAATACTTGTAACTAACTTTACATTATATACTCAATATAGATCATTTATGATATCTATTATATTTTGGTATTTAGTAAATAATGTGTATTCTTCAGGCCACAAAAAAGCGGGTAGTTGTTCTTCTCACCGACCCTTCATTCAAAGAGAATGTGCGTGTTGCCCGGGGTTTCATATACCAAAAGCCCAAGGACTCAGCGGAAACCATCTTGGTTCATGGCGAACCACTCTTGCCGAAGCATTCAAAAGTGGGGATAGCGGGAGTCGCGAAGGGCTATGGAACCCGTAAACTGCCCGTCCCAGTCCGCGACGACCTTCAAGTTCTGGCAGATGCGGTTAACGGTTTTGTCCAATGGCCTGAAAGCGACATTTACCTGGCTCGTGATCGTAAAATTCAACAGAATGTAGCCGAGGTTAGAAAAATACATCTAATTTAACCCGCCTTTTGTCTTTGTTCATCACCTTCATAAATAGTGAAATTTATATGTTATATTTTTGTTTTGTAGGTAACAAAAAACATGGATAAGTCTAACTCGATAGACAATAATCTTTCTACTACCTCGTCAAAACAACAACTTGATGAGGTATTTAATCAACTCTCTTTATATTTTAAGTTCTACTATCGCCTCATCATTGAAAGAGCAACTTAATTTAGTTAGCCACATGTAGGTTGTGAAAGGTAGCACACCGCATCATTTCCCCAAGCTGAAAAAGGTCAGGAGTCTATCCCGTACTAAATATCATGGGAACGTTTACATGGAAAAAGTACGAACGGTGGCGATGCTGGAGCTTTATAAGGAGGCTGAGAGACGCATAGCAAGCGAGCAATTAATAATTATTCCGCTCGAGAATGATATTGTAGGGGTAGAACGCCAAGCAATGCTGGATTGGGAATCGCTAGCCGTTTGGGCTGGCCTTGACGAGATTGATGTCCAACACCTATATGTTTGGATGAAGTAAGTTTCTTCATAAATTAAATCATGCAGTATTCTAATATTCTGACTAAGATATAGTGTTTTTAATATCGGAATTAAAACCGTCATGTAGGTACTTGAACTCGGTTGTGATCCCCGAGACCAATAATCCACTTCCTCAATACGGATTCATGTGCCCAAATGTTTTATCTATTCATATCGAGATGTTTTCGTATGAAGAACGTGTAAATTATATTGCTGGGGAATTGGCGAAAAACAATAAGCTCATTTTTGCCCCTTATAATGAAGCCGGGTAATATATAATTAATATTACGATTCCAAATACCATTGCATTTTTATATGTTTGGTTATGATGCATGTTGTGATTGTTAATAATGATGTGTCTCTCGATCTCTAGGAGACATTGGGTGCTAGCAGCGATCAATCCGACCACGAAGAAAGTATTTTGGTTGGACTCTTTGCATGGACCACCATCCGAGACCTTTAAGAAGTTGATTATTAAGTAAGTTTATAATACTGATGATGATTTGGCACATAATATTAAGTTTCATTTATTATTATTAAGTAAGTTTATGTGACTTTCGGCCTCTTTCCTTTTTTAAAGGGCCTTTGAGAAAAAAGGAGCAACCGGCGATCAACCGACAGAATATTCTGATGATGGCCCTACTTTTATTACGATAACAGGGGTACGTACGCGCAAATACAATACCTTAATAATTAAGTGCATTAAACTAATAATTACGCATATACATCTGTCTTTTTTAATTACGCATTAAACTAATTGGTAATTGCCTTCTCGTCTCTTCGTTTATTATGTAATAATA